>JAXIVD010006836.1:0-22364 GCA_036785275.1 Cancer borealis | reverse complement strand
CATCATATTTCGACCAGTAATTCTCATCTGACATCTTGAGAGTACATAGGAAGTGGCAATATTGATGATGTAGAAGTCCTTGTGTGTTAAAGTAATATCATTAACCACCTTCTCTAATGACTCTTGGAGAAGAATACTCGTACGAACATAGGAAGTAATATTAATGATGTAGGAGTCTAAAGTAATATTAACGATCTCTTAATTACTCCTCCAGGTATGGTTGAACTTAAATCATCGGAGTGACAGTCGAATTAAAGACAAACACAACAACATCGCTGGAAACGCGGAGTAGTTAACACGAGGCCAAGTTATGAATATACACTTAATAGTCGAGTCACAGTGAAGGAGAGTATTTATTATGGCGCCGTGAAATGAAGACAAACGTGAAAGTAATTACGTTAAGAAAATAACTGTTTTTTTATTGTTTTCTCTCACGCATAATGAAGGACTCAATGGCAAGCTAACGGAACCTGACGTCCTGGGAGGATTTTCATGAGGCCTTAAGGGTGAGAGAGAGAGAGAGAGAGAGAGAGAGAGAGAGAGAGAGAGAGAGAGAGAGAGAGAGAGAGAGAGAGAGAGAGAGAGAGAGAGAGAGAGAGAGAGAGACCCCAAAAAAATTAAAAGGTTGAATTTTCGGCATGAGCTGCTTTTATTGGCGTGGGGAAGGCAGGTGCAGCAGGAGGTATGCCATTTGGGGTGGCAGGAGATATTTTGAGGGGAGGAAGGAGGCAGTTGAACGGAGGGAGGTGTTATTTGCGTGGGGAGGAAGGGGAGGAAGGCGTCTTAGTCCTCACGTTCCTCGCAAACCAGTTCCTTGAAAGGCCGTGTGTCCCCAGGGGTGGCGCGTGTCCGTGTGCCAGGGTGGTCGTGTCCTTAATGGGCGGGGCGTGTGTGTGTGTGAGAGGGCGATTATGGCCCCGGAATAACCGTAACGAAGGAGGTGCAGGCGTGGCAGGGATGGTTGGACACAGGGAAGGAGGACTACATTATTTCGTTTTATATTTTTGTTGTGAGTTAATATTTATAAAGTGAAATATTTTGTGGTTATATCCTTGGGTTTGAGGAAGTCATTGTGATTACTTTTGCCACTGAGGATGATAAGTAAATGAAGATAAACTAATTCTATCTCATAATCAACATACAAGCGGCGCAGACCTGTTACATTTGACTCCTTTTAAGGCTATCATTATAATAGTCTGTCCTGTTACGTGTCTCTAGTCACACATGTTTAGCTACACGTGGCGCGTTGGGTGGACTGGGCGGTGTGGAGGCGGCGTGGCTATAGTGGTATTTAATTTCATCAAACACTAGGGATGGTACTTGACAGGCCGCAGCACCTCTCCTTGTCGGCAGTCCTTGTTGCTTTCTTGCTCTCTGGATTCGGCTTCTTCCCTTGAAAGCCAACACGGGTTTGCTGCTGTCACGCCTTATCTCCAGCAGACGTGAGCTTCATGGCGACGAGAAGAGAGGAAAAAAGCCTTTGTTCCCAGGCAGACTTATATTCTTCCCTTCTTTCTTGCTGCAGAGGAAAAATATACAGCAATAAGTGAACAGAACGCGTAACATTCCTAGTCTGGACAGGTTTGGCAGCTTACTCTTGGGTTTGTTAAGAATGTGGCTGCCTTCCCCTCCGTCACCCGCACACTCCTCTTCCTCCTCCTCTTTCTCTTACACCCAATCCACTTCTTCCACTTGTCTTTGTTTGAGGTGATACGCGTCAATGATGGAAGGAATGCAACGAGTGGAGAATGCAATTGCCGCTCATTTAAGGCGTGGTGTGTGTTGTTTATCGTGGCGTGGCGTGGGTTGAGGCGTGGGTGGTGCATTAAGGAGTATGACCAAGCAAATACCGAGGCGCAGAGGCTGTCAACGCAGCTTTTAGGGCCGCTGAACACCACCCTTTCGACTTGATGTTTATGCACGACTCAGGGATGTTGACAGCTTCACTTACACGCTCATGTTGGCAGGACTTGTATTACATTTTCTGAATTACCTCTACTGAGTTTTAATACTTATCATTCAAAGTCTAAAGGGTGATTAAAGGTAAAGGAGAAGCCGTGTTATGTTGTGTTGTCGTGTCTGCTCATGCGCTCATGTATATTCCTTGACGTGCTTCGCATTTTAAGAATCAATCAGAGTGAGTCTTATTAAACATTCACTGTCATGATCGCTAAGACTTTGACGAAGGGAAGTAAGAGGCTTTGTAGGATGTTAAATCTTCCTTTATCCTGCAGGTGAAGTACAGGAGTTCATGAAGCACACTGGAGTTGAGATAAAAATAAAAGTAACATCAGAATATTGTATGTAAATAGCGTTGTCAATAAATTTTTTTTGACTGATTTAACGCCTCGATGATTACTTTTGTTAATGAGGTCCACGTAACGTCTCCTTGTCAGCATCCAATAGATCTCAAGTGGTTCCCCTCCTTCTCCTTCTATCTTCGTCCCTTGTGAGTGAGAACTGAACCCTATTTTTTCCCTTCATGTAATTACTTATTGGAATTAGTTTCTTCGTGTTATGAATTATTACTGTTAAGATAGAGACAGAGGAAGGGAGAGAGTAAAAGGGAGAGAGAAGGAGAGTGTAAGATGGAAAATGAAATAGTGTAAAAGAGAGAGAGAGAGAGAGAGAGAGAGAGAGAGAGAGAGAGAGAGAGAGAGAGAGAGAGAGAGAGAGAGAGAGAGAGAGAGAGAGAGAGAGAGAGAGAGAGAGAGAGAGAGAGAGAGAGAGAGAGAGAGAGAGAGAGAGAGAGAGAGAGAGAGAGAGAGAGAGAGAGAGAATCCCAGAAATAAATGGGATTGAGTTGATCTGGATAATGTGAGTTTTTTTCCGTGTTCGTAAAAGTAGAGGAAAAACAAATTAAGATAGTGTCTGTTAACCATGAGTCTGTACACACACACACACACACACACACACACACACACACACACACACACACACACACACACACACACACACACACACACACACACACACACACTACAGTCTGCTAATAGTCTACTTTTGCCCTCAGGTGCTGTGCTTTCCTCTGAAGATCACCGGAAGCCTTCTAGCCACAGGTAAGTTGACAAGTTAATGATCTTACCTGAAGATTCATGTATACCCTAAGCTATAACACTTTCAGGTAGTTAGCTACTGAAGTCATTTTCCTCCAAGTAATTTCACAGTTGGGTCATTTGAAAGTCATGTAATTTCGTTGTTAATTTGTTTTCTAAGTTGGTTTGTACGTAACCCGTTTCGCACAAAGGTGATTGATTTCTAAGTCAGTCATACGTAAGTCATATCGCACGTCAGTCATTTGGCATCACAGTTTGAAGTGCTGTCGTCCTATTCGTCTTTCCTCGTAGTGAATGAAGGCAGGAAGGCAAGTGGACGAGACAGCCAGACATCAGAGTGCCTCACCTAATCCGGTTACCTGATGCAATAATTGAATGACAATATTTTCGAACTCATATCACATTCCGCTGTCACTTTGAAATAGATCACAGACTCACATAAATAAAAATCACTAATTACATTTTAGATTGATGTAATACCCTAGAGGGAATATTTTTTCCTCTACCACCATTACGAAAATTTATTACTCTTCATAAAATAATAATCGTCTAACGGGAAGCTGTGATCATATATAGAAGCCTAACACGTATATAGACACACTGAAGGCTTCTTGAATGTCCAGTTACTTAGGCTTATAAGGAGGAAGCAGGTGTATGCACTTTCCAATCCTCCAATCCGTGCCATCATCAGGACAGGTGAGCCGACAGGTGTGAGCGGCCTAAGATCTCCTGGCGGGGTCATCAAAGGTCAAACACACCGTTGCCTTCCATGTGTCTTCATTTGCTAACACATTCATTCAAGTTTGCTGCCTACTTAAGGAAGGACACGAGGATGTATCTTGTCTTCCTCCTCCTCCTCCTCCTCCTCCTCCGCCTCCTCCTCCTCCTCCTCCTCCTCCTCCTCCTCCTCCTCCTCCTCCTCCTCCTCTCTCAGTCTTCCTCGTCACTCCTTGTCTCCCTGTTTGCTCTCATCATCCTATCCTTCATTCTCTTTTTTTTTGCTTTCTCTCTCGCTGCGTGTGTAGCTCATTAAGACAACCCGTGCCTCGTTTTCTTCACTGTCAGGTTAGGATGCTGGAGGGTGATCTTAATTATTAATATTTGCATCCACTTACAGCGTTGTATTGATTGATTAGGAAAGACACTGTGCTACCTGAAGAGAAGAGAAAATAAATGTTGAACTATATTTTTATTCAATTTTCGTTTAACATTTTATTTAATTTTTGTCATTTAACTTCTTTTGTTTTGTTTCTCCATTTCATTATTTTCTTATTCCTGTTAGAATACTTTTTTTTTCGTCTTCGTTCATAATCTATCACAATCACCTCTTTTTCTTGTCTTTCATTACATTCTTCCAGCGATAGAGTCAGACTGGAAAACACAATTTGCCACACGTTCCAGGACCACAAGCCACAATATATCACAGAGGACACCGTACCCACCGTCACTTCCCCTACACTTTGCCTTCCTCTTAAGCCATAAAGCCGAGGCGACCACCACACAATCCCTTAATATACGAGGAAGGACGTGATGAGGTGTCGGGAACCAGCTGCACGTAGAGAGCCCTTCAGGAGGCATGGGATTGTGGGCGGCTTACTGTTGGCTCCAAGGCGTGTCAGGGAGGATGGGTCTGTTTGTGTCTGAGTCGTCGTGTGGTTGTGGTGTTTGGGGACTTGGCTCCTGAGGTGTTTGGTGAAGGTTGTGTGGAGGTGGAAGGGAAGGACGAGGAGGACTGCAACATTGATGATACTGAGGACTACTTTGTATTTCATTCCTCTTTTTGTTTTCGTTCGTTTCTACCTTTATCTCTTCTTTATCTCATCCTTCCTCTCCTTCTCTTCCTCCTCCTTTACTGTGAGATAGATGTCAGAGAAGTAGAAATAGCCACACACTTCCTTCCAGTTTTATCTACCAAACTCGCTTCCTCTCCTGACGGTCCTAAAAAAATAAGTCTTCTCCAACTTTTAAATTGACGACGTTACTATCAGTGAACCTCCAGTCGATGGCCGGCCAGTTTTTGCTCCCGCGTCGAGGAAACAGAAGAAAGTTGCCGACAAGACGTTACGTTGTCTGAAGGAAAGTTAAATAGTCCGTCCGTGGGTCTACTTTTGGTGTGTGTGTGTGTGTGTGTGTGTGTGTGTGTGTGTGTGTGTGTGTGTGTGTGTGTGTGTGTGTGTGTGTGTGTGTGTGTGTGCGTGTGCGTGTGCGTAAATGGACACACATATGTCTTTAAACACCTGCATCTAATAACAGTAACAAGAGCAACACCAAACACACAGGTTCCTCCTAATTATAGTAGGTTCCTCGCCTTATTAGCGCTGCCAACATGCACCTTTCCTCTCCCCACCCCCCTCTCCCCCACACCTGGACACCTGCAGGGATCAGCATAATCACCTAGCACACACCTGAGCCGGGTCGCGTCCTTTCTTCAGGTATACACGAGACGCGACAAGGAGGAACACTTTCAAATTACCTTGTTACTCACACCTTAAGGAGACTAACCTCACAAAACACTACCAGTACGCCGCGGCTCCTCTTTAATTAACTGAGGCTAAGGGGAGACTCTTTAAATCATCCTGTCGAGAATTATTCCCACATTAATACTTCCTCGCTTCGCCATGCCCTCAGTAGTCTCGTTCCTCCCTCCACCTCGGCCACCAGAGACGCTCGACACCTCACCTCAATTTTCTTTTCGAATTAATAGCCTTCACCCCACCTCCGCGCCTGGCACATCCCTCCTCCTTTCCTCCAGTTGATTTATATACCACTCAGGGCACCTCCTCCTCTCCCTCCTCCGTTGGCACGCACTTTAGCACGTCCGAAACAAACACACATTCTCTCCCTTTCCTCCTTGTCTCCTCCCCTTCCTCCTCTTCTCTCCACAAGCCAACACAGGGAAGGCGAGATAGGTGGATGGGGGAGGGTAGAGAGGGAGGGAAGTTAATTAAAACACCTTTTCTCTACCTTTCCTTCAGTACATCGTTAGACGTGTACCTGTAATGCGATCCCCATGTTATTTTTCCATCACTTTCTTTTGCTCTTTTCCTTCTCTCCACCTCTCTCTCCCTTGGCTAGCTCCTTTAACGGGGGGAGGGAGGGTGAAGAGGGGGGGAAGGGTTTGATTAAGTGCAGCTGATCAAAGGAAATGTTGTGGTTGAAGGCGTGCAGCTGTAATACATCCCTACTGAGAGCCAGCTGCTGCGTGGTGATCGAGGTGGTGGAGGAAGCTGCTCTGTCACGTACACTGTTAGAAATGTTGCTGTTTTCCGCGTGTTGTGGTTAGTGAAGGTGTGGTAATATATCTTTATCTGTCTCTATATCTACTTGTATTATATCTTTATCTATTCTACTTCTCTACTATCATCTATCTCTATCTATTTGTATTATATCTTTATCTGTCTCTCTATCTATTTGTTCAGCCTTAAAGGTGATAATGTCCTTTGTTAAGTATTTAGTTGTTTGAAGGTGTATTTTTGTGAATATCTGATAAAAGAGAGAGAGAGAGAGAGAGAGAGAGAGAGAGAGAGAGAGATTGGGGGTCCGTGGAAGAAAGGAGGTGTGGAAAAAAGTACCCAAGTTAGAGGTCGTTTTGGAGAGCAGTTGTTTTCGTCCCTTTCCTCTTCCTTTTCTTCTTCCTCCTCCTCCTCCTCCTCGTCCTCCTCCTCCTCCTCCTCCTCCTCCTCCTCCTCCTCCTCCTCCTCCTCCTCCTCCTCCTCCTTTCTCCGCCAAGTGCTATCTCGGCCAGGATTGCTTCGGATAAACAGGTGGATGTGATTAGATGCCTGATGATAGGAGCCTCAGCTGACCCGCCACACTCCATTAACGTATCCTCCTTCTTTATGCTTGCTCACTTGATATCTGGGCCTCGCCTCGGCGCCGCACTCCTGGCTCGGGTTTATCAATAATAAGGCGTGTTGGAGGTGTAACTTGGCTGCGTGTAGTCATTATCCCGTAAAGGACTCGGTAACTGGTTTGTGAAAGGACACGAGGTGGAGATTTGTTGGGTTCATAAGTTGAATCTTAAATAGTTGAGTGCGTTGGTTCTCTCGCGAGCCGTGCTGTCCCCTGTCACCCACTCAAGATGGGAAGGTGGCGCTGTAGGACCCCGTCACGCCCTTAGTTGCCTAAATGATCCCCTCCTCCCTGCCTCCCCCTGCCCGTCAGAGTTCTAAAGGTGACTACCACCCGCGGCTTGTTCTGCAGGAGCCGCCTCACCTGCCGCTCAAACCGCCTCGTAAGGAAGGTTGCTCGCACCGGCCTCAGGGAATCGCATCTTCGTTACACTGTTCACATTTTATCCGCGCGAGGAAGTCACTTCAAAAGCTTGGACGGTTGAAAATATAATGAACCTTACCATCATAAGTTCGATCATTTATTCTTCACATATTCTTTTTACCTCTATGATGATAATAATAATAAAGTTCATATGCATCTTGATCACAGTGGAGTTAAGAATAAAAAATACAAGAACACTGCGTCCCTTGCTCTTATATTACTGTTCTTACTGTTTTGATTAATTTTTACTCCCTACATACGTATATAAAACGTGCAGAGCCTTGAGTGTGAGGATGCATTCACCTTTGCATTACTGGTCACTCTCATTACCTTGATATGAGGCGAAATGAGTAAGGGACCGTGAAGGTGAATAAGTCGAGGTGTATGTATGTGTGGGGATGGAGAGAGGACTACGTGTGGTGGTGGTGGTGGAATGTTTGAGGGAGACTGGGTGAAATGTGTGGAGGAAGTGATGCAAGAAAGCCAGGAAGCAGATGTGATGTGAAGGGATTACTAGGTGGATGTGGAGGAGAGAGTGAAGGTAATGTGTGCAGGTGAATGTGTCTGGTGGAGGGAAGCGTGGATGGGTGAGGTAAAGGTGAATTAAAAGGAAATAGGAGATAGGAGGCATAAAGTATATATACAACTTTTGTTTTACTATACTGAAACGTTTTTTTGGGGGGTGACATAGTTGTATAGAGCTGTATTAGAACGTATTGGTCAATGTGTTACAAATTTCGATGTATAGAAGTGGTGAGGGAGTCGTATAAGCTTGTATAGTGCCTGGTTGGGAATGTGTAGGGCTATAGAATCCAACGTGTTTGTTTGGAATTGCGTCGAGGGTGTGTTAGGCATCGAGGGAAGGGCGAGGGAGTGATAAATGGGCCTAGGGGTCGTGAGGGAGAGGACTATAAAGGGGACGGTGAGAGGCTAACGTGACTTGCGGGTGAGGCATGAATGAAGGACAATATTGTGTCTCCGCCTTAGCTGTCATTCAACCTCACACCTCGTCTAACATTGGTGGCAGCGGGAGGATGTGCGTGACGGAGAAGCTAGGAAGTGTAGTCACGAGGAAGCAAATGAATGTAAGTAAAGGAAGGAAAGAATGAAAGAAGGAAGGAAGGAAGGGAGGGAGGAAAAGAGAGAGTATAGGTCGTCATAGAGAAATGGAAGGAGGGAGGAATAATGATGGAGGAAGGGAGGGTGGAATTAATGGAGGTATGAGAGATTAAAAAGGCGGAGGTCTTGAAATTTATGATGAGAAGGACAAGGGGAGGAAAGAGGGGAAGGGAAAAGTGAGGAATGTTCAGAAACAGAATATTTTACACACACACACACACACACGGACAAACACGCATAGGAAGAAAAATACACTGGGGACTAAAATTCATGCAACACAAGACCACCATAGTCGCTGCACTTCCTTAAGACCCTAAACACGAAGCCCACCCGTGACCTGTGTAAATAAGCAACGCAAAGTAAAGGAAGAGGAAGAATCGTGTTAAATACCTCTTGGCGGTGTGTGTGTGGATTGCTCTGAGTGACACACCGGATATTGCTTCATGTTAATTACTGGGCCTTGTAGAGTGTAATCACCTGTAGTGCGTGAGGCAGGTGGGGAGAAAATTAATAACATGAAAATCTAAATATAATGAATGACTTCGCACACTGATATCAACGCAACGGAAGGCAAGAAAAAGGTGATTGTATTTTTTTAGTTCTGAAAATGAATAAACTTTCGCCAAGGGGTGTTTATTATTTTAAATGAATTATTGCTCATGTATAATTTACATTAATAGTAAAGAGATAGAATATATTTAGCGTTGAACAGACATGTACATAGACAGGTGACCACACGTACAGGTAAACCGTTGTCTTACCTGTCTTTGTGTTACCTGGGCGGACAGATTTACGGGGTAGGAGTAGGGGGAAGAGGAGAGGAGAAAAAGGAAAGGAAATGCAGCTGGAATATTCTTTACATTATCCTTATATTTAGAGAAAAGAAACGTTGTAACCCTTTTGTATTTTAAGTGATTAAATAGAGAGTCAGTCAAGCATTAAAGAAAATATGTGTTGGGATCTATGTGATTATCGTATATAGGAGTTAATGGAACCTCTTAATGCTCTTAGATTTCATAGGAATGTTAATGTATGTTTGTATATTTTAAGGGAGACTGATGTACCTAATCTTTTACCGTCTGAGTGAAGATAATGACCTCTGCTAATGAGTATAAATATTTAATGTATACGAGAAAGGACAAGTGTGATGTGTGTTGTACGTGTTTAATTGTTTGTGTGTGTGTGTGTGTGTGTGTGTGTGTGCTTGTGAAAAGTCATCATTGTCACCTTCATCTTTATCATCATTATTATTATTATTATCATCATTATCTTGTTTTTGTTTGTATATTCATTCTTATTCTTATTTTTGTTGCTGTAATTGTAATTATTATTTTTATTACCACTACAACAACTACTACCACTATCACTTTTACTACTACTACTATTACTACTACTACTACTACTACTACTACTACTACTACTACTACTACTACTACTACTACTACTACTACTGATAATAATAATAATAATAATAATAATAATAATAATGATAATGATAATAAACACTTCTCTGTTATTATTGTCATGGTTATTCGTGACTTTCCATGATAATTACAAGTGCTCGATTTATAATGACAAGACCTCATTAGCTTATTAGATTTTCCTCTCATACGTATAACCTTTCTGACCCAATCTCTTGCCTTCCTCAGTTATCATCTCTCTCTCTCTCTCTCTCTCTCTCTCTCTCTCTCTCTCTCTCTCTCTCTCTCTCTCTCTCTCTCTCTCTCTCTCTCTCTCTCTCTCTCTCTCTCTCTCTTCCCGTTTATCTCTTTGTCAGTCTTCATCTGTACATCCGTTTCCTGTCGTATTTGTCGTTTTCTCGTCCTTTCTTCTCTGTTTCGTCTCTTCATATATTCTTCCATGATATTTCTTTTTTCTTCTTCTGCTTCGTTTCCATTCTTATCATTCTCGCCTTGCTCGCTTTTCTCTGCTTTCATTTTCTTTTTCTCCTCTTCCTCTTTCTTTTCCTCCTGTGTCGCCCAAACTTTCTGACTTGAAGGAACGAAGAAGGAATACTAAATGCATAATAAAAGAAAGAATATGAAAATATGTGAAAAATGTAGATAAATGAAAGAGAAAGAGAGAAAAAATTAATTATATCTATTCAATAGCAAACTTTTCAACATACAGAATCGAGGTGTTGATCCATTTTAAGATTCTAGGAAAGTGTTCGTGTTGAGGCTGCTCATAAAAAAAGTAGAATAATAAGGAGGTAGACACTTGAGACTTAGATGTAGTTACTTAATGAAACTGTAGATAGTAGTGATGGTAATAGCCAATCAGTTATTTTTTAGAGTATAATTTCTCGATACCATTAATTTTCTCGCAGTTGAAGGAGAGATGCATGGAAGGAAGAATACAGCTTTTTACACCTGCTCCTTAAATATAATCATAAAAAGTGCTTTGTTTAGAAATAATGACAATGAAATACACACTAAAATATAACTGCATATATTTCATTTATTTTCTTTTGTGGTTCCAATGAAAAGATAGTCCTAAGAGTCACTTCTAAGGAATAGCAAAATGTATTGTATTTCTGTCAGTAATAAAAGAAACAGTGTGGAGGCTTGACAGGCGAGAAATTCTTCGAAATCCATTGAAGTGTGTCTCGTTAACAAGTTTTAGAAGCAGTGTTTTGAAAAAGAAGTCGATGGTGTTAGTAATGAAGATGGAAATAGACAAATCAATAGATACACTGCAATTTTATAAAGAGGAAAGGATTATGTTGCCTTTATTATTATTAGTGGTAATAGTTGTAGTAATAGTAGTAGTGGTGGTGGTGGTGGTTGTGTTGGCGGGTCACATAAGCACTCCGGATGCCCAGTCTTTATGAGGTCAAAGGTCAAAGGTGAGGTGAAATAATACACCTTCTCCTGCTATTATTTTGACCTGAGACTATACATCACTCTTGCCTTAACCCCGAGGACACTGGGTGCATCATGGCGTCGCGGGGGGAGGAGGAGGAGGAGGAAGAGGAGGGGGAGGAGGAGGAGGAAGAGGAGGGGGAGGAGAAGGAGAAGGAGAAGGAGAAGGAGAAGGAGAAGGAGAAGGAGAAGGAGAAGGAGAAGGAGGAGGAGGAGGAGGAGGAGGAGGAGGAGGAGGAGGAGGAGGAGGAGGAGGAGATGATACGTTGTGGTTAAGAAAACGCCTCGGTGTAGTGAGGTAAGTAATGGTGGCGTGTGGTAGGAAAAGGTTTGCGTGGATGATACTGGTTTGTGGTACGGTGGAGGAAGGGAAGAAAAAGAGGGAGAGATTACTGAAGTGGATGAGATATGGTTTGGCAGAGCGGTGGAGGAAGATGTATATAGGGAGAAGATTATATGTGATTGAGGAGAGTTTGGTGGTAAGAGAGTGAGAGAAAGAAAGAGAGAAAGAAATAGAGCTAGAGAGAGAGAGCGAGAGAGTCAGAAGGTCATGTGTGTGGGTCTTATTCCTGCCTCGTAAACACACCTGAATAACACTATAATAACACCTGTAATTCTTTCCTCCTGGGGCGACGAGGACTAGACGAGAACTTTTCCTTCATTTCACCAAACGAAAGAACCTCAAACTACGTCATGAGTTACCTGGTAAACGACATCTAGCGGTGCATTTTACTCCCACCTTTACTCCTCTTTAGTTATTGAATATTTACACTCCCACGAGACAGGACTTCCCGCCTAGTATGGAAATATGTGGGAATATGATGCTGAGGAAGAGAAAGACTGAAAAAAATTATCATACGTTACCCATTATGAGGATGAAAAATTTGCGGGCAGCACTACTATGCATTCTGCGACGATAATAGAGCATTGTGTGTCTTGTTGTGTATCCTGACGTGCTGGTTAGTGCTGCAGGTTCCTCGTGCAATGCAAGGAGAATATACAACACTAATATATTCGTACAGTAGTTAATGACCTCGTTGGGGGCGGTAGAGCGTAGAAAATCGGATTTAATTCATCGTGTTGAGAATAGCGTATAAAGAGTGCAATCTTTGTCTGTTGTTGGTGATATCTGTGCGGTGTTTTGATAGTCAGTGGGGAGGGAGGCTGGCAGGAGGTGGTAGGTAGGGTAACAGACACACACCAATGGGTTTTAGTGTTATTTTGGGTGCAGTTAAGAGAATCGGGTGTATCTTGGGTGTTCGTGTTTGTTTTTAATGTCTTGATGGGATTTTTGTGGTAATATGTTGTTTTAGTGTTGGTGTCTTCCATTATACATGTGATGGTCTCGCTTGTATTCCCTCCAGGAGCATTCCATCCCTGTCCGCCTCATCCTCTTCGCCTCCACATCATTACTACTCCTTCGTCCCTTACCTCCACTTTCTCCACCACCACCACCTTCTACGACCTCCCTTCTCTCTCTTTCTCTCTCCACTTTGTATTCAGTTTAAGTATAAAATTATTCTTCCGTTATTTGAAAGTAAAATGCCCCTTGACAATTTTTACCGCCAAGTGCTTATAGGAGGTAGACGTTAAATGCTTCAAAATGGTAACTAACAGGCGATGACACAGAAAGGAGAGAAAGGCGGAAGGATGTTATGTCATGTTTTCTCGTCTCACTCTTGTAATTAATCGTAAATCAGAGTGACGTAAGGAAGCGAGGCATGGGAAGATTTTGTCCGTAGATGCGTGGCTATAAAATAAAAATAACACCTTAACACTGATAACACTGATAACACTGATAACACTGATAACAATAACACCTGCACCTTATTACCTCGAGTTCAGGGAAAGGAAAGAAGTCATTACCGGCTTTAAATAATACATATAGAGTCACATTTTCATTGCACGTCTCACCTGCAAACTGACTAACGATACCTTGCACCAGACAAAAGGGAACAGGACGCAGTGAACCGCAGAACAAAAGTGTCATGACGGACGCCCTCCCCGCCACAAGTAGGAGCTTCCGGGCCACTTAAACCTGCACAGGGATGGAGGAGGGCGAAGGGAAGGTCTTGGCGGCAGTAGGTGAATGCGGAAGAGCGAGTGGTGTGAATAATGACGGGAAAGTGGAGGAAGGCGACGTCCCCCTGACTCTTAATCTCCTCTTGAAGACCTGAAAACAAAGGCGCCACAGAGAGAGGGAGAAATATAGGGAGATAGAGAGGGAGAGGGAGAGGGAGAGGGAGAGGGAGAGGGAGAGGGAGAGGGATAGAGCAACCACATCTCACTCCTGCCAACCACACCCTACCTCACCACCAACAAACACCTCAGACTTCACCCCAGCTAAACCAGACCCACTAACACACAACACATACCCCAACACAACACACCCAACACACCCTCACCACTATACGGACTCAAAACACGAGGAAATAGATGACTTTCATATCTGCACCGTATCGCCTGGCAGCCCATCCCTCTTGTATCCTGACGGGGTTCCTGGATGGGCTGAAGGGGGAGGGGGAGAGGGGTGTTTGGGTAACTCTTTCCGGGTCTTGACTTGCGAAAACGGGGATCCGGGTTCTGCCAATCGTCCAGTTAATTTGTTGATAAAGGTGAGTGGCGTCTTCCTAGTGGTTTCCGTGGAGAAGAAAGAAAGAAAGAAAGAGAGAGAGATGGAGAGAGCTGTGAGTGGGTGGGTGGAGGAATCCGTGTCTGGGTGGAGTTAAGTGTTTCTGAAATTTATATATTTGTTTGTGTGTGTGTGTGCGTTTGTGTATGTTTGTGTGTGTGTGTGTGTGTTAAAGTTGTAAAAGTTGATGGTAGAATTGTGTTCCTTTATCTTTGTGCTCTGATATCCATGTTGTTTGTGTTATTGCTTTAGGATTTTACTCGCAGGATTTTACAGTGCGATGCTCACTGTTTTGTCTATTAAATGTATAGTCTATTCTTTTTTATATCATGGTGTAGAATTTTTATTGTTTTATATGAATTGCTTGTGATATACCAATTGTTGAATCCCTTTGTGTTTACGACTCGAAATTAATGGCTATAAAACTTTAATTTCTCACATTGTACAACATGCTATAAAGGACATTTCCTCTGCATAATTCGACCTCGTAAATACATACCACGGATAAACTAACATTTTAACATACGATAAAGATGTCCAACGATGTCCACCTTTGAATATCCGTGTAGCGATTGCGTCTACTTTTGTCCGTCACACGAGACGTTTAACTAAATCGCTCAAGTTCATGTTATCCAATTATTAACCAACTGATTGACAGGAGCAAAGGAGAAAATTGTTCAGTGTCTGTCTGGAACCCGTTTGAGGAGGCCGTCAGCTGAGGCGGCCTGGGCGGGAAGGCATAGGAGGGAGAAGGGGAGGGAGAGAGAGTAGAGCAGAACAGGGACTGACGGAGGAGGAAAGGAAGGAGAGGGAGAGAGGGAGGGAGAGAATTAAGAGGATAGAAAGAGTGGTGACTGGAGAGACAGGTGGAAAATGAGGGTGAGAAAGTTTATTTAAATGATCATAAGGAAATGAATATAGAAGGAAACAATTTGAATATAAATGAGGAAGGAAAGAGAGAGAGAGAGAGAGAGAGAGAGAGAGAGAGAGGAGAGAGAGAGAGAGAGAGAGAGAAGAGAGAGAGAGAGAGAGAGCGAGAGCGAGAGAGAGAGAGAAAGAGAGAACGCCCACCATTAAAAGCAGTTCGTAGCGGCAATGTTAGACAAAGATTATTATTAGCAGGAAAACATTGGACTTACAAGCTCGATATTACCTTCTAGAGTGATTAGATCGAGGTGATTAGCAACTAGACAGGTGAACCCCATCATCATACAGCCTTAATTACCTGAGTTGGCGAGAGATAATGAAAACCTTTGATTATCGACCGTTGGGAAATAACTCTCATTCGATCTACTGAAGACTTAAGAAAATCATCGCCGGGTATACCAAAAGAAAACGGAATTGTGGGATGTATGTTGTGTTTTTCATTTATTTATTTATTTATTAATTTTTATTTTTATATTTTTAGTGAGTTAATGCATGTGAATCTTGCTTTTAATTGTTCGTTTTCATGGTTGGTAAATCAGGATTATTGGGGAGATTAACTTGGTTTATGTGGGCTTCTCTCTCTCTCTCTCTCTCTCTCTCTCTCTCTCTCTCTCTCTCTCTCTCTCTCTCTCTCTCTCTCTCTCTCTCTCTCTCTCTCTCTCTCTCTCTCTCTCTCTCTCTCTCTCTCGATCCTAACGAGAGAGAGAGAGAGAGAGAGAGAGAGAGAGAGAGAGAGAGAGAGAGAGAGAGAGAGAGAGAGAGAGAGAGAGAGAGAGAGAGAGAGAGAGCCTCCCTTTCTTTCTTAATTATGAGGAGTGCCATGTTGTGAGGTTGAGCGTCGCTTCTAAAGTGTTTTTGCTGAAGAGAAATAACATCGTATCCAAGAGTGATGGTCATTGTTAGTGTGTTATGGTGTGGTTCCCCTTCCTCACATTATTTTTCATCTCCCCTTCTTCCTTTTCCTTCTCCTTCCTCCCTCATACCTCCCATCCCTTATTATATTCCCCTTGGTCTTTCTTCGCCCTACTTTCTCCTCCCTCTCCCTCACTCTCTTTCTTCCTTGCTTTACTTCCATCATACATCTTCTCTTTCCTTCCTTTCTCCTTCTTTCTCTACTAGTTTTCCTTTATTTCTATCTTACCTCACACGTCTTTCTCTATTTCAACTTTCACTCCATTCTCAGTTTCTCTTTATTTTCCTTACTCCAGCAACCCTCCATCCTCCTTCCTTCCTTCCTTCCTTCCTTCCTTCCTCTCGTGTCTCCTCCCTTCCTTTCATCTCGGTCCCGTTGTTATGTCTGCGGGGAGGGAGGGCGAGTCACTTTAGCTCTGGACTAAACTCGTCTTTCCCAAGTGAGGAGCAGCGGTGGGCCAGACGCAGCTTTCAAGTGGGTTACTGAAAGAGGACACGACGCTGAAGTGGCCGCGTTCGCCTCTGTTATGGGTCGTCCTGGTGATGATGGTGGTCGTGGTGGTGGTGGTGGTGACGCAATAGGATTTTCCAAGCCGCTTCTGACGTAAATTTCAAGAATATTTCATCATGAAGCAAAACAGTGATGGTCTGAAAGATAGGCTAATTTTTACCTGGAATAGAAAATGATGTGAAGTTTGCAGCAGAAACTATGATAATATTGGGTGAAGTTTTGTTTTTAAAGCACGAAAGATGAGGATAACCTTGAGAGAGAGAGAGAGAGAGAGAGAGAGAGAGAGAGAGAGAGAGAGAGAGAGAGAGAGAGAGAGAGAGAGAGAGAGAGAGAGAGAGAGAGAGAGAGAGAGAGAGAGAGAGAGAGAGAGAGAGAGAGAGAGAGAAGAGAGAGATTATATGCAAATAGAAAACAAATACAAACACAAAATAAAAGAAACAAAACATACTGTCTCTTATAAACAAAGGAACCACACCAGCCATCCAGACCCACACCAAAATAAAACAAAACAAAAATATCGAAAAACATACTGAGTGTCAAAAACTCCTCAAACAACAACAACAACAACAACAACAACAACAACAACAACAACAACAACAACAACAACAACAAGTGACATCCCTAACCCAAGCATAACCCAGAGTAACGGAGAGGAATTCACGTCAAGACCACCACCGCTACACGGAAGTCGCCTTTCCCCCTAATTACCAAGCGGTTGTTAGAGGCTCCGCTTATGGGTGGTTGGCGTCGTTGGCTGGTCCTTGCCTCAATTGGGATAGACATAAAAGAGACCTAGTTTCACCCTGGAGGAGGAGGAGGAAGAGGAGAAGGAAGAGGGAGAAGAAGTGGTGGTGGTATTTTCATTCCCAAATGGCCGTTTTCTAAGACTTAAATTTACGTCTTTATGGTCTTTCTGCTGCCTTGTGTTCTCTCAGGTGTGCTCGCTCTATCCAGGTGAGCCCCACGCTAATTACCTCCGGTGTAAACAATGTATGTACACCTTGGGACTTACCTGGGCACGATGGAAATGAGACAAATTACCTGATTTTCTTAAGCTCATATTTAAAGTAATTTACATGAGAACGTAATTAATTTATCTCTTGGCCGTGTGTAGAAATATTACTCACGATTTAACACTAAATGAAGGGAGGTTTCTGATGGTGTTCTTAAAGGGTTTGTGGGGAGGAGAAGCTGTTTATTTTCTTGTGTGTGTAATAGAGTAGATCACAGAGTAAATATTTCAACAACCTTTCTCCGCCTCACAAGATTGATGGTTTATGGAGAGAAAGACCCGTAGAGTGTGTCTGGCGGTGATGGCGTGCGAGGCTTAGCTGTAGCACGATGATTTCTATGTAGCACGTATGTATTAACTTAATTATATACTTTTACCTGTTTGTATACATTATTTATTAGTTATAAGGCACCGTTCGTCGTGTGATTATTTAGAGACATTTAACGTGATAGCCTCAACTTCAGTGCTCTTTGGCCACTAATATCTCACGTCTTGGTATAAACCATTAAAATAAACATTAAACTCCTGCAGTAAGACCTACCTGACGGAGATGTAAATTAAGGACAGCATTTCAGTGTTTGATCCTCTTTTATCTTCCTTACTCCCTTTACTCCCTGTGTTGGTGCCATGGTTTTCTTTAAGCTTTTACTTCTATATCTTTGGCGCTCAGGAAAGTGTCTCAAAGCGCTGCAGGAAGTTCATCCAGCCGTGGTTGTGTGTTGAGGCGCGAGGAGTGTCTTGCGTGTCGTCTGTTTGGTGTTGCCTGGTGTTGACTGGTGTTGCAAGGAGACAGCAAACACCACGTCTTGCTATTTGTCCTTTGATGTGGTTTGTTTACATTTAGCGCTGTTTTCTGAAGGCGGTGCTGAAAATGTGAGGAAATAGTTGAAGGTTCGTCTTGTTTGTTATCTCACTCTTGTTGTGGGTTTATGACATTTTATTTTAAAGATAATAACTAGAATGTTTGTCTGATACTGCCATCCTTACCTGCACCTCCACCACCACCACTACCTTCTCCTAATCCTCCACCGCTATCAACAATATCCTCACGTGTATAATAGTCGTTTTCTGCAACAAACCGGATCCAAAATACACACAGGTAACAGCAAACCGGTTCATGTCTGGCATTTCTCACCAAAACCACCACGATCCTTCCACAGCACTCATTGAAAAAGACTAAAAGTGCGATAGGAAGGTGGAACGGGCGGGGCTTGATTACCTGTGCGCATCGCCAGGTGTTAAAACGTTTATGTAAAAGCTTTAAGACGAACAGAAGGCACAGCAGAGGGTAAGGGGCAGCTACTCACTCGCCTCGCCCCGCCTCTGATGGTTATCTTGCTGTAATTTCCTCGCTCTGCCTGACTGCCGGGGCGGTGCTGCCTCTGAACACTCCCCGACCACCCTATTGACCCAACCTGTCATCTGAGGGCGGCGCTAACGTGGCTATTCCCGTGTTTTCTGGTGGTGAAAAATCTGATGGCGGGAAAGAAAAATATGTGCCAAGCAGGATGTACTGATGATTAAATGGAAGCTGGTGTTAGTGTATAATTTAACGAGAATAGGACGTAGTTGTAATCAGGTGTGGGATGGAAAGTCAGGTATTTGGTTAAGAAGGATGCAAGGCGGAGAGAGATAGTGCTTGAGTATTTTTTAAGAGGATGGAAAAAAACAGTGGGAAATAATGGAAATAATTTTTTTTATAGTCTTTTGTTCAAGGCAATTATGTTGACGTGTATTATTATCTTCTCAAGGTATAACGACGTTGGTGTATATATTCAGAGTGCCTTGTGGTTTAGTGTGTGAGAGGAAGGAAAGGCAGTAAGAGGAAGGAGAGGAAGCGTGGAAAAATTAAGAGGAGTAGGAAAGGAAGTGTAAAGTTAAGGAAGGCAAGGAAGAGGAAGAAAGTTGTAAGAGGAAAGGAAGGAAGAGAAGGATGTGTGATAGTAAGGACAGGAAGGAAGGAGGTATGAGAAAAGGCATAACATTAGTGGAGAGAAAAGAAGAGGAGGAGGGAGAAGAGGAAGGAGGAAGAGGAAGTCGAGGAGGAGGAGGAGGAGGAGGAGGAGGAGGAGGAGGAGGAGGAGGAGGAGGAGGAGGAGGAGGAGGAGGAGGAGGAGGAGGAGGAGGAGGAGGAGGAGGAGGAGGAGGAACAAGGTGTAACTCTCCCAGGAAGAACCAATAAGCACGCTTGAGCGACACACTCTAACTAGCCCTTCCGCATACACACACACACACACACACACACACACACACACACACACACACACACACACACACACACACACACACACACACACACACACACACACAGACCTTCCTTTCATCTCGTCTCCTGAATGTCTTAAGAAAATAGACATCATAGAGGATTGCTGTGTCCCCTTTACCCTCAAGGCCTAATGTGTTTCCTTATTTTTGGTCGTTTGGGTAAAAAACATTAAATTCCTTACACGTTAAAGGAGATTAATTCCCTTGGAGTTTAATTCAGTTTTTTTGTTGTTGAATTTAACACAATTTTTTTTTCTAATTAAGTTTTTCTCTTCAGATATTAGTTGATTATTGTGTTTAATTGTATTGTAATTATTTATAAGGGAGTTAAGTTAAATATTTGATAATTTTCATGATCGTAATTGTAGCAACATCAATAATAAAACTTAACAATAATAAATAATATATGCAAGAAAGACAACAATTTCAACAACAACAACAACAGCAACAACAACAACAACACCAACAACACCAACAACAACAACAACAACAACAACAACAACAACAACAACAATCAACATTTCAAAACATAAAAATTAACAAAGTAGAAAGTTGACACGTAAAAGAAAGAGCAACATCAACAAAAAGAAGAAAACGTTCATGTGTTCTCTAATAACAAAGTCTCCCCTTCACAGAACCTTCACGGAGGAGGGTAAAGAAAATGTGAAAGTCTGTGACATGCCAGCGGGCCACTGATGGGGGAGAGGCCGACCCCTGACCCGGGCACAAGGGAAGAGGAGGGAGGGACGGGGAGAGGGAAGAGAAAGGGGCGAGGTTGTGGGGTGATATTAATGGTGATGATTTGGAAAAGGAGTCAGAGGAGGAGGAGGAAGAAAAGAGACATTGAGGAGAAGGCTTAGGAGTGAAAGGGGGATTTTCTTTTCTATTTATTAAGTTAGAATAAATTTTTTTTACGGAATAAGATACAAAAATAACCTATTATATTGCTTTTCTCATTATTCCTTTTCCCCTTTTTCTTCCCTCTTGATTTTATTTTATTTTCCCCCTCGGTGAAGTAGCTCGCGTTCCCTGCCTTCCCCTTGCTACACTTGTTTTTCCTGCACACCACCTCGCGTCGCGCTCCACTTGAGAAAATTAGCACCGCCTGATGTAGAGGCTGCCGGGCTGTCTACTGCACCTTTTGTTACCGCTCCTACGCATTCATTTATTCATTTATTTTAGTATACCATTCACCCATTCGTGTACTTATTGATCGTGTGTATTTATTTATATTGATTTATTTTTAACTGTTTACTTAAAGGCTTTTCTTATTTTATTCTTATTTATTTTTATTTTTCGTTTTTTTTTCTTCTTACATGAAATGAAGACTGTCTAAGAGAGTCAAAAACTAAATTCTGAAAAGAAAATGTTTAATAAATGTCTCCCTTCTCAGTAAAAACTACGAAAGAGGAGGAGGAGGAGGAGGAGGAGGAGGAGGAGGAGGAGGAGGAGGAGGAGGAGGAGAGGAGGAGGAGGAGGAGGAGGAGGAGGAGGATTACATAAGAACATATACCGTTGGCTTATAACGAGTAAGAGGACAGGCAGCATAAAGTTTTTTGGTTCATTACGAGATTATTTACTTTAGTGAACTACTCAGGTTTACATAACTTTGCTGTTAGTGTAAGCACAGCATCCCCTCCTCCCTCCTCCCTCCACCCTCCACCCTTGGCGCCCTCCTCCCTTCACCCTTGTCTCCCTCCCCTCTTCCCTCCACCCTTGGCTTTCCCCTACACACTACACAGATGGTGTTACAACTACCTCTGTACACCAGCTGCTAAACGTTATTGTGATGCAGTGAAATATTTGTGTATAACCAAATATTACTTCTTTGACCGATTTGTGATTACTATTGAATGAAGGAATTTTTTAAAAGAACTGTTCTTTCATAGCACTTATTATTTCTTAAAAGTACTAAAATATTACGGTCATTTTTAGTTCCTTTAAAGTCGTGATGCATTTTGGAGTTTCATAGTTAAAAAAGTATCAGTATTTTTATGTTTGTTCTCTTAATCACGAAAAATACGAGCCAGAAAAATACGAGCAGAGAAAAAGTGTAGCAATTTTTGGGCCTAGTGTTGGGGAGGACCACCTGATTATTGGGTGTCAGCTCCACCTGGCTACTGGGTTACCTGAATGGTGTGTGTCGTTCATCAAAAAGATATCACGCCACATTCAACCTCCATCCTCTCTTTCTATCTATCTTTTTATTTTCTCTCTCTCTCTCTCTCTCTCTCTCTCTCTCTCTCTCTCTCTCTCTCTCTCTCTCTCTCTCTCTCTCTCTCTCTCTCTCTCTCTCTCTCTCTCTCTCTCTCTCTCTCTCTCTCTCTCTCTCTCTCTCTCTCCCTCTCTCTCTCTCTCTCTCTCTCTTTCTCTCTCTCGTGGCCCTTACCTTCTACCTCCTTTCACTCCCCTTCCAACCTCCCCTCAACGTCCTTTCACTCTCCTTGTCTCCCTTAACCCAGGCTCACACGCATCCCTCAAAGGTGGCAGGTTGGACAAGCCTCTCACCTTGACGACTTCCAAATGATTACTGAGGCTCGAGGCACTCAACACCACACACACAGTCAGCAGTTATTCAGTGTTCACGGGTTGCGTAGATAACGTTAATGGTTCAACTGCCAAATAGGTTCACAGTGAGACCAATTTGTGAAGTGTGTGTTAGGGGGGAGGGGATTGGGGGTGAGTTATACTAGGGTTGCCACTAATGGTTGATTTACATGTGTGTGATGATTGGTTGAGTCCCTGTCGCTCTATGTTTGGGTGTAGTGATGCAAGACTTGATTCGCCTCAC
>JAXIVD010006835.1:5000-22374 GCA_036785275.1 Cancer borealis | reverse complement strand
TAATTACTTTGGTTGTGTTAGTGAGTTAAGTAGGTGAGATTAGAGGACAACAGTAGGTTAGGTCAAGTAGTGGATACAGTATATACTGTAGATGTACATGAACCTATGTAGGCTAGATGGCTATCTGCTAAATTTTTACCAAGTTCTTTATTATTATTGTTATTATTATTATCATTATTACTATTATTATTATTATTATTTATTATTATTTATCAGGCATATCATACCACATGCAAATCATTGCCTCCATTAAGCTGTAGTAGTTATCCTTGTAAAGATTTAAAGAATTCAGATTGTGCCTGCCTTCCTTTAAAATCTGATGCACTCATAATAAAATAAAATATAGATAATGTGTAGGATCAGTGTGCTATGCCATGCCAATCTATTTCCAAATTATTATCAAAGTTCATTTGACAGCTGTAGGGTGTTCATGGATGTCACCATAAGGATAATTCATAAGAGGGCTGCCAATCAAAGCACGCATCAGCTACAAAATTTGTGTCTTGACACATCAAGCAGTTCGATTTGGTAAACCTGGATATATAAGAAATTTACTGCATCGGGCATCGGGCCGAAATTCGATTACCATTCTCATTCTGGCGTTGTAAAAAGTTACAGTTCAATATCGGCCCAATATCACTTTAACACCAATGGGCCGATGTAGGAAATTTATTACGGATAGGAATCGGCACAACGCTTGGTTTTCGTCTTCCCAACGTTCCGCCTTGAGCCCGCCGTTTGCTGTTATCGGTCCGATACTTTAATGTTTGCTGGGATATTCTTTAATTCCTTACCATTTACGAAGGAAAATTCATCACCAACGTTGTTTAAACATTGCTCCAGAAAACATTTCCAAGACTTCGCATTCCATCAACATGTCCAATTCTAAGGTAGATTGCATGTTTCTTGATGTAATTATAATACTAAACTATTATTATCAATCATATAGGATGTCACTGTAGAAATTAAAGTAATCAATATCTATTTTTATTCACACACACACACACACACACACACACACACACACACACACACACACACACACACACACCACACACACACACACATACACACACACCCCTGCCTGCCTGCCTGCCAGCCTGCCTGCCAGTCAGTCAGTCAGTCAGACAGACAGACAGACAGACACAGATATTAAAGGGTAACTTATATGTAATACAATACGAATTTGTAAACAAAAACAAATAAATAAATAGTAACATCAAACAAATTGGCACTTACATAATTATGATAGCCACAATCTCTCTCTCTCTCTCTCTCTCTCTCTCTCTCTCTCTCTCTCTCTCTCTCTCTCTCTCTCTCTCTCTCTCTCTCTCTCTCTCTCTCTCTCTCTCTCTCTCTCTCTCTCTCTCTCTCTCTCTCTCTCTCTCTCTCTCTCTCTCTCTCTCTCTCTCTCTCTCTCTTTACAGCAGGGGTGGCCAACCTTTTACATACCATGCGCCAACTTTATGTCATACGGTTTCAGATGCGCCATAAATCTCTTGTATCCCCCTATGAGTAGGCTTACTTTATTATCATAGGTTGGCCACCCCTGTTTTAGATGGTCTCTCATATCTACTTTAGTCTACCTTAAATCCTAACTTGGACTTAAACTTGGGATGAAATAATATATACATATTTACAACAAAACAGAAAAATAACTCATTAAAACTACTTTTCAATATGTTACAATATTTATAACAGTCTTTTTATAGTATTAGTATTTCTGTTTGTTTATGATATAATTGAGCCTCAACAACAGCACAATTCACCCACAATTATGTCTTTACACACTAGTTATCCACCCTAATCACCTTTTTATTATATTGTTACATGTACCACAGTTTTTCCTCATCCTGACACACACGGTCAAATAACTGTAAAATGTATGCGAGTGGATGGTTCTGTTAATATGGCTGAATAATTTAAAAAATAGATGAAGAATTAATAATATGAAATAATTTATAGAGATAATGTGATAAATTTAGTTTAGAATGTAATTTTGATGAGTATTTTCTTCTTATGTGTTTTCTTTAATATTAGAACATACATGCAGAACATACATGCTGCCTCGTGGACCTACGAAAGGCCACAAGAAGAAGAATGTAATATGTAAACAAACCTTGGAAGGCTACCTTATTTACCTGCTGCTGTTACTGTTACTGCTCTTCTAATTAACTTTATGTAAGTATAACCTCACTAGAGGACTCCCATGTCTCATTGATTAAGTATATTGCATTAATTGATGTATTTATTGCATTAATTAAGCTGCATGCCTTCATCCGTCCCGCGGCCTCGCTAAACAACACTTTCTACTTCTCATCCATATACACCTTGAATACATGTTGAAGAGTTTGTGCCTCAGTGTAGTATCAGTGCCACGTTGCTGATGTTTGAGGAAAGGCCACGGCGTCGCCGCCACCCTTGACTTTGTTGGAGGTAGTACTTGAGTTGGTCTGGGATGGAGTTTGAAGTGGATGGTCTTGAGGCTGAGTATCCTAGTACCCTGGCTGGTCCGGTAGGCTTGCCAGGAACTTGTCCAACTCCCTCTTGGGTAATTCTGGATAATAAGTCCGCCACCCCGATTCCCCAGCTTGGGGGATCCTGGGGAATCGGGGTTTTTTTGGGGGGATGAAAAATAAGCGAAATATGGGCCTTCAAAAAGCAAAGAAAATTTCGAAATTCCCTAACCTAACCTAATCTATCTGAGGGGGCTGCGCTCCCCCCTGGTTCCCCCCGCTAGGACATTAAAGTAACCTAACCTAACCCAACCCAACCCAACCCAACCCTACCCTAACCTTAACCTAAATTAAACCTAATCTAGCCAGGGGATGCTGCGCCCCCCCTGAGAGAGAGAGAGAGAGAGAGAGAGAGAGAGAGGTGATAAAGGAGAATAATAAGGAAATAGAAGGAAATAAGATAATAATATCTTAAATCTATAGAGTAAATAAGTGAGTTAGAATAATATAGATGATATAACATATTTTTCAGAGTGTTCTTCAGGTTGTGATGGCGTCTGTTCGGCCTAAGAACACCAGAACACTGAACAACATGCAGGAAAAAGAACAATTGGTGAACACAGACATTTATGAAAAGGAAATTAGTCCAAAGAAGAGAAAAGCTGATGAAGAGGAGGGAGAAATGGAGGTTAATGAGGTGATTATTATTATTATTATTGTTTTTTATATTATTTTTTCTCGGCACCGAAAAATATCGTCCACGCATCATTGATTTTACATTATTCTAGTGGTTTTTTTTTTTTTTTTTTTTTTTTTTTTTTTTTTTTTTTTTTTTTTTTTTTTTTTTTTTTTTTTTTTTATAAATCGAATAAATGTGGGAATTACTCAAAAATATCTTTATTATTATTAGTAGTAGTAGTATTTTTATTATTTTTAACATTATTTTTCAGGACACCAAGAATGTTCGTCCTTTTTTCCCACCGGCTAAGAAGGAAAAATTGCAGCTGAGCGAGACGAGGAAAATTCCCGTCCCCAATAACAGGTTAGCTTATTTCCCTTTTTTCCTCTCTCTCCTCTTATACATCCAGCCTGTGTTTTTATTTTTTTTCTCTCTCTCTCTCCAATACTAGATTTGTATTATGAGTAAGAGTGTTTTAGAGTTGAGCCTTTGAGTGTGTGTGTGTGTGTGTGTGTGTGTGTGTACGTACGTATGTACAGTCATGGTCTCACCCTACACAGATACACACCATTGAGGGACAATTGCGTATGTGTACGTATGTATGTATGTACAGTCATGGTCTCACCCTACACAGGTACACACCGTTGAAGGACAATTGTGTGTGTGTATGTGTGTATGTAGGTACAATCATGGTCTCACCCTACACAGGTACACACCGTTGAAGGACAATTGTGTGTGTGTATGTGTGTATGTAGGTACAATCATGGTCTCACCCTACACAGATACACACCATTGAGGGACAATTGCGTATGTGTACGTATGTATGTATGTACAGTCATGGTCTCACCCTACACAGGTACACACCGTTGAAGGACAATTGTGTGTGTGTATGTGTGTATGTAGGTACAATCATGGTCTCACCCTACACAGATACACACCATTGAGGGACAATTGCGTATGTGTACGTATGTATGTATGTACAGTCATGGTCTCACCCTACACAGGTACACACCGTTGAAGGACAATTGTGTGTGTGTGTGTGTGTATGTACGTACAATCATGGTCTCACCCTACACAGATACACACCGTTGAAGGACAATTGTGTGTGTGTATGTGTGTATGTACGTACAATCATGGTCTCATCCTACACAAGTACACACCTTTGAAGAACAATTGTGTGTGTGTATGTATGTATGTACGTACAGTCATGGTCTCACCCTACACAGATACACACCGTTGAAGGACAATTGGGAGAAGATTTACACACCACTTGTCGATCACCTCAAGCTGGAAGTCAGATTCAACCTTAAGAGTAAAAATGTGGAAATTAGGGTAAGTGTTTTAACCATACACACACACACACACACACACACACACACACACACACACACACACACACACACACACACACACTCAGGGTAAGTGTTTTAACATTTATTTTTTCGTTCAAGCTCTTTTTTTAATCAAAGTTTTTTTTTCCTACAAATAAACACTATTTTTTTTTTTATCATGGATACAAGTTTATTTATTTTTTGTTTATTTGTTTTATTTATTTATTTTCAATTAAAACTTATTCATTTATTCCTTACACAAACGTTATTTTCTTGTGCAAACGTTTCTCTCCCTTCCTCTCTATCTTACAAGTTTTTTTCCCTTATATATATGTTCTGTCACTACCTTGACTAACTTTTCACACACACACACACACACACACACACACACACATATGTTTGTGTATTATAGTAGTAGTGTAGTTAAACAGACAGCCTTGTTAGATCCAGTAGGACTGTTGCGGTCTGTTCTTCCTTTGTATTCCTCCTCCTCTTATATCTTTTCAGCACACTTACCCTTGCAGTGACCTAACCTAACCTAGCATCCTTCCTCCCTTAGACTGGCAAGGAGACAGAGGATCCCAACAGCATCCAGAAAGCAGCAGACTTTGTGACGGCTTATGTGTATGGTTTTGACATTGAAGATTCCCTGGCACTTATTAGGCTGGATGACCTTTACCTGGAGACCTTCGACATCAAGGACGGTGAGGCTGATCTTTATATTAATTAATCTGTGGGAAAGGTGTTATTGACAAATATTCTTAGTGCTCCCTCCAACTTTGTGAATGAGACCAATCTCCATCTCCTTAAGTTCAGGTACAGTAAAATGATCATATAAATTAATTTTCTTATAGATAATGATAATGTTTATGTTTTTCTGTATTTTTCTTTATTGTAAGATGTATAATTACATGTATTTGTGTACAAACAAGGGCAAAAATATGACTAAAATCACCATAAGGTTAATGAGTCTAATTTTGCGTCCTGCAATGTTGGCCAATTTCACAAAATTGGAGGGAGCAGTGTACTGATATTACATTACGTGTCAGTCTGTGTACGTGTGTGTGTGTGTGTGTGTGTGTGTGTGTGTGTGTGTGTGTGTGTGTGTGTGTGTGTACATATAATAGGAGTGACCACTGTACTTAACTGACTGGCTAAGGGACAACAACAAAAAAACCAAAAAAAAAACCCATTTGATTAAACCAGAGGCGTTATTCACAATTATTCACACTTACCTGATCCTTCACCTTTCACCCTTCTAACTAGATGTATAACCTCCACAGTGAAACAGACTCTGCAGGGTGACCACTTGTCCCGAGCCATTGGCAGGGTGGCAGGGAAGGGTGGCAAGACTCGCTTCACTATTGAGAATGCCACAAGGACGCGCATAGTGTTGGCAGACTCCCGTGTACACATTCTGGGATCCTTTCAAAACATTCAGATTGCAAGGAGAGCCATTTGTAACCTCATTCTAGGTGAGTTTGGATGTGTGTATGTGTTATTGTTTGTTTGTGTATTTCCTTATCCCCCCTTTCACACGAGGAGACACTGGTGTCTACCACCGGTGTCCACCATTGGTTGCCTGGTTCAAATAGGTGCTGGGCAACTCTAGTGTCTCACCAACACACCGCTGCTGCCATCTCTCCTGTCTTTCTTACACACTCCTTCCCTCCCTTCTTCCTTCCTCCAACTCCATTTGTTTGTATGTATGGCTCTGAAATACTGTCTGTCTACCTCTTTCTCTCTCTCTGTTTTCCTCCATCTTATTCTATACTGTGTCTATCCTTTTCACTCTCTCTTTCTCTCCCCCTGTCTTCATTTCCCTATCCTCTCACTCTCACACTTTCTCTGTCCTCCTCCACCCTATTCTCTTACACATTCTCACTCTCTCTCTCCCTCACTACCACCACCACCACCTCTATTTATTTGAGTGCTGATTACTACTTGTACCAACTTCACCCCGTACTGTAAATACTCACTTTGAATACCTTGACAGTACTAGTAATAATGTTAGTATTTAATCCACACTTTAAATAGAGAAATAGTAATAGATAGTAAAGAAATAGATGAAAGATAGTTTTAAACCCACTTTAAATACCTTAAGTGTTAGTAATGATGTATGAATTTAATCCACTTTTTTCTTTGCCTTACAGGGAGTCCACCTTCTAAAGTCTATGGAAACCTCAAAGCATTCGCTGAAAGAGTTCGAGACCGGTTCTGAAAACCCTTGACCGAAGATGGTATATTATTTCATGCTGTCGGCTGGACTATTTGTTAGTTTGTTGGAATTAATAAAAATTATATTATATCTATTAAGGATTTTTTTTATATGCTACATTAACACTTTATTTACATTTGGTTTTATTATTTTTTTAAAAACATACATGACAATGAAATTATCCCATACCTTATACTCATACTTTCATCCTCTTCACTCACACTCACATATACACACGCACACATACACATCCCTGTTAATACACACTCTAGTATGGTAGTAGTATTTATTAATACTACTACTACTACCATATGTGTTAGACTTTCATCACCTACACACACACACACTCTGATCCCTAACCACTACTACTACACATACACACAGAAAGACATACGCACACACACTGCCTCACAAATTATCTAACCCCACACACACACACCCACATCCACACACTAACCCCTGACACGTTATGAACAGACACAGAGACAGCGCCGCTGACAGCGTAGGGGCGCCGACAGACAACGCCGTCTCCGTCTCAGAGACAGACAGCGCCGCTGACAGCGTAGGGGCGCCGACAGACAACGCCGTCTCCGTCTCAGAGACAGAGACAGCGTAGGGGCGCCAACAGACAACGCCGTCTCCGTCTCAGAGACAGAGGCAGCGCCGCTGACAGCGTAGGGGCGCCGACAGACAACGCCGTCTTCATCTCAGAGACAGACAACGTAGGGGCGCCGACAGACAACGCCGTCTCCGTCTCAGACAGAGACAGCGTAGGGGCGCCGACAGGCAACGCCGTCTCCATCTCGGACAGAGACAGCGCCGCTGACAGTGTAGGGGCGCCGACAGACAACGTCGTTTCCATCTCAGACAGACAGCGCCGCTGACAGCGTAGGGGCGCCGTCTCCATCTCAGACAGAAACAGCGTAGGCGCGCCGTCTCCATCTCAGACAGAGACAGCGTAGGCGCGCCGTCTCCATCTCAGACAGAGACAGCGCCGCTGACAGCGTAGGGGCGCCGACAGACAACGCCGTCTCCGTCTCAGAGACAGAGACAGCGCCGCTGACAGCGTAGGGGCGCCGACAGACAACGCCGTCTCCATCTCAGACAGAGACAGCGCCGCTGACAGCGTAGGAGCGCCGACAGAACGCCGTCTCCATCTCAGACAGAGACAGTGCCGCTGACAGCGTAGGGGCGCTGTCTCCGTCTCAGAGACAGAGACAACGCCGCTGACAGCGTAGGGGCGCCAACAGACAACGCCGTCTCCGTCTCACTCTCAGAGACAGAGAACTACTACTGCATCCTGTCAGATGACGCCACCGTCGACTGTCATCCAAACTTATTAAACGTTGGGCTGTATATCCCTCTGTATAAGATCCTTGGTTCTACCTTGCATCAGTTGCATGGCTCATAGGGAAAGGTCATCCAGGTAAGAATTCTAACGTTTTTGAATGAATTATTTTGTCTTAAACATTATGAACTATTTACTATTAACTATTTACTATTTAGGTACTAATATTATAATAAGAATACATGAAGGGAAAGGTTACCGGACGACATTTTCTCTCAAAGTGGAATTAATTATTAAAAGCAATCAACAGTCGTTCATCCTTCATTACGACCAATCATTATCTACCTCAGAGGACTTCAATTATAATCAAATCAATCGCAATATTAAATAAGAGCAAGACTCAGACCAACACCATAAAGACGGCAAGACCCAGACCAACTTCAATTTAAACAAAGCGGGAAGGAAGCGAAACGTGTGGTTGTGGCACAGTTTGTGTCGGGATTTTAGAAAAGCAACATCACTATATTCAGGTAAGGAGGCTCTGTTATGTATTGTTTTTCCTAATATTGAAGTGATACTACAATGGTGATATATTCCTGTATAACGTTTAGAGTTAGGAATAGTAGGCGAGTTAGGAGGTGGAAGGTGACAGGACGGAATGTAGTTTAAACATGCTTGGGTACGACTTATTCCTATGTTTGTGTGATAGTAATTTATACGTTGACCTGACCTGTTATTGAAAACCAAAGGAGATCTGAATGCACAGCTAAAGTGTAACTGTAGTAGGGTATTATTTGACTTCACAATAATGCTCTACGAGAGAATTGAGGGTTATTTTTTTTCAATTACTTACTAGAGGAGAAGGGAGACTTTCATGGTTTTGGTGCAGATATTGATCCAATTGAGTATAAGAAAACAGTTAACCACAGAATAGAGGAGAGCAAAGGCTTCAGCAAGGAGGCTGGGTAAATATTCGTAATATTCGTATTTTTTTCTGTAATTCAGTGGCATAATTGTTTGAGGTGATCTGAACAAGTATCTGAGGTTTAATTTGCAGTGCATTATTAAAGTAAGGGGATATCGAATAAGTCGTCTTACGAATATTAACCGGCTGTGAGAGTTAAGTTCGGAGAAACAGTCTGTGGAAGTAGATAATAGTTAAATATAATTGTGGCAAATAATTTTGTATGGCTGTGAGGCATAAACACTAAATATAAGTTTAAAATACATGATAGATATGATGATATTTAAGTATTTGATTATAAATTTCTAAATTTTTCTTCCAGGGCACAAGATGGCTAATGATGAGGGCAGTAGTGGTAAGGTAATACCAGTGAGGGTAGCGGTACGACTACGTCCTCTCAGCACTAGGGAGATACGTGAAGGGTGCCAAGAATGTATTGATATTACCCATGATTCCCCACAGGTTAGTAATGTCACACTTGTCCTTTTCTTCTTTTTGACATCATAAACATTTATGTAGTACGTGCATGACACATTTGACATTTCATTTGATCATTGCAAAAGTATTACTGACTCCATACCATCATGCATGCAAGCTGTTCTAAAGCCACTTGGAGGCCATACAAAGTACTTTAATAAAAGTATTTACTTAATTTTTCTTTATTACTTAATAAATAAAAATTTTACCAGTCTATAGACTTTGTCAATGTGTGTATGTGTACTTATATCACAGTGTTAAGAGTGAATGAATAAGAACTGTAATCATGGGACACTGTTGTTGTTATTGTTGGTTAGTAGTTGAGTAGAACACAAAAGATTGTTCCTAATTGTACCTTTGACTCCCTCAGATTGTTGTCAAAGGAACCGACAAAGCCTTCACTTATGACTATGCCTATGCAACAGACAGCACACAAGGATATGTTTATGAAACTTCTATCAAAAGTGTGGTTCAGAACTTATTCAAAGGTTAGTATATGCTTGATTACCAGAGAGGAGAGGAGAGATGGCTAGACTTATCCATGCATGTATAGATGGAGAATTGGCTGACCGAGTAGAGCAGAATGTGTTAAGGTGGTTTGGACATGGACAGAATAGATGAAGATTAGTTGATGAAGATAATGAGAGCTGATGTGAGAAGTGTGAGGTTGAGAGAAAGGCCACAAATTCGATGGTGTGAAGAGTGTGTTGAATGGAAGAGGAATATACATGATAGAGCTGAATCAGTGTTGAATGCATGAATAATAACTTGGGCTTGGCGACATTTGGATTTGGAGGTAGTTCCGATGTATCTGGTGTGATCTGTTGATCCTATCAGGTGTAGGGTATTATGATATTATAGTATGTCAGTAGCAAAGAATAATAAATTGAATATAATAGAGATAAGGTGTCTGAGGAGTATGTGTGTGGAGTAACGTGTATGGACTGAATGAGAAATGAGGTGCGGAGGAGAACAAGTGTTAGGAGAGAGTTGGTTAGTCAAGCAGAGCAGACTGTATTGAGGTGGTTTGGACATGGGACAGAATGGAGAGGGATCTGATGTGAGAGGTGTGAGGAATATATGGACAGTGTGAAGAGATAGTTGAATGCAAGAACAATGTCTGTAGAGCAAAGAAGTATGATTTTGCATGATGAAAGTGAATGGAGAGCAGTCTTGAATGCATGGAAAATGGCGTGGCTTTGATAACACTTGAATTGGATCAGGTGCTAGGAAGGAGAAGGGCATGAGTTAACTATGAAGTAGCTGGGATAAATCTTAGGAGCCTGTTGTGATCTCTGCCTTGCACTCCATTTGTGTGATTGAACTGATGCACTCTATTGAGCAGGGTGCACTTCTCTTCTGTTCCATTGGCCAAGAGGCTAAGTGATGTATGCATACATGGGTGTGTGTATGTGCACCTTGTCTGGGCTACCATCTAAAGGTGGATAACAGTCTGATATGTAGATAGATAGAATAATAGATATGATGTGAGCCATAAATACTTCAGAGTGCTTTTTACCGAGTAATTTTAAGGGTGTATACTCTATATTTTTTTGACACTGTTCTTAATTTCTTTGGACCATTCCCCGTTATCAATATAAATATTTTCATGCCATTTTAAAAAAAAATTTCAGGTTACAATGTCACTGTTTTGGCATATGGGCAGACAGGATCTGGCAAAACCCACACCATGGGCACAGCACACGTCCCTGGAATAGAACACTCGGAGGGTGCCGGCATCATACCCCGGGCTGTGCAGGACATATTTGAAGGTGTTACTAACCAGACTGACAATGAGTATTTGGTGAAAATATCCTTCATTGAGGTAAGAAATGTTACTATTTTGTTCATTCTTCATTTATTTTCTTCATTCCAGCTTGAGATGATATATTTAGATGATATGACAAGGGAAGGCAATGCAAGAATGTTAGGTAGAGGTCTCAGTTTGGTAAATTCTGATGATAGAGAGTGGAAAATCAGCTACTGTTTGTATAGTGAAACTTTGTTTATATAATTTATTTACTCTTTAACAAAATACAACTTTATGAAATGTTGACTTTGTTGTTGTTATATTGCAGTTATATAAGGAGACACTCTTTGATCTTCTTAGTAATAAAAGTAATAAGGAAGAATGTGCTGTTGACATTCGAGAAGATGCAAGAGGAGGAATCAAGATTGTTGGTGTCACTGAGATACCTGTTACCAGCATCCAAGAGACCATGATATGTCTTGAACAGGTGAGATAGTCTGTGTACAGTATTGTCTCACTGATTATTATCTAGAGTAGACAGCTAGACATGTACTATTAGGGCTGCTGAACCCTGCTATAGAAAGGAAGTGAAGAATACCATCAACTTGTGTACCTTTAACATGTCCTCTGACCATTTTCCTTAATTTCTTGATAACAACAGAGTACTTCAAATCTTTATTCACAGCACTATTCCTTTAAAAATTAATATAAATGTTAATTATTGAATACCATGCCAGTTTCTTTGCTTATTATGAAAGGGTATCAGAAATATCTATAGAATGGATCATCTTATAGGTAATCTTTCTTGAGAGGTTTCTGGATTGATAACTCTATACCATGCTCCCAGTCGTGTGTGTTCTCAAAGTCTATAGAAGCACCATACATGCTACCTTACTCAATAGAGAGGTTAGATGTTAAGGTATAGAGTTGATTTTAGTACATAAGACAAAGAGCTAGCTGCTATTTTGTTTGTAACTTTTTATTTTTGCTTCCTACCAACAGGGTGCTTTGCATCGAGCTACAGGGGCTACTGCCATGAATGCTCATTCAAGCAGATCACATGCAATCTTCTCTATGCATGTTGAACAAAGAAATAAAAAGAAAGGGTAAGTCAGCATCTTATCTGCCTAATTACTAATTTGTCTCACTGTATTTAGATAAGTATCTTTTTCTTTACTGGCTAAAGTCTGGAGTAAATGAGGTATATATATATATATATATATATATATATATATATATATATATATATATATATATATATATATCGCTTGAAAAATCATGCAGTCCTCTGTTAATGATTGTGTCTCTCTCGCTCTCGCTCCCTCTCTCTTTTTTTGACACTGTATTTTTCATATATTTTGTTTTATTTCCACTTGTCAAGTCCATAATAGAATGGTTTGGTTTCAGAGAGAGCAGTGTGTCCGCCAAGTTTCACTTGGTGGATCTGGCTGGTAGTGAACGTGCCAAGAAGACAGGTGCCACAGGAGAGCGGTTCAAAGAGGGGGTTAATATAAACAAGGGTCTCTTGGCTCTCGGCAATGTGATTTCAGCCCTTTGCGAGGAAGGAGGTCGTGGTCATATCCCTTACAGAGATTCAAAATTGACAAGACTATTACAAGGTAAACCAATTTTTCATTTATGTATAATTTTGTCATTGTAGGTAACTTCCATAGAGGAGCAATAGCATGGGTAAGAGAGGAAGGGCATATATCCCATCTCATGAGGACGCTGTGCTCCCAAGTGTCCCACCACTGAGACTTCCTTATGAACATAGTAACTCTGCAAAACTCTGGGCCCAGTTTCTTCACCTCTAAAGCCATTAGTGTCTGTTATGCATGATGTAGAAGTGCATGTATCACCTTACAGGTACATCACTATCCATGGCACTCTTGTACGCCTACATTGGAAAATTCTTTGCTGTTGTAGCAGTGCAGTGGTAGAGATGGGTTTTATGTATTTTGTCGTAAAATAGATACTACAGCCAGTAAATTCAGGCTCAAAGGTCATGTGATGGGATGTGAGCGCCTGCAGCTACACACAGCTACAGGGTGTGTCCCCACTTTACCTTAAATTAATCTCCTGTGCGGTCTCATTTCTATTTCTATCTAAATGTGTTTGAAACTCATAGATATCCTTTGTACCACCTGTATCTAGGCTATTCCAAATGTCAGTGCTTCTTTTTAACATCATGTTTTCTCAAGGTATAATTGTGGAAGGGCCAAACTTGAAGTATTATTATTTTTTATTTTTTTATTTTTTTGGTGTGAAAAGGAACCGGTAGGAAATTTTTGATAAATTTCCTATATATATATATATATATATATATATATATATATATATATATATATATATATATATATATATATATATATATATATATATATGTGTGTGTGTATATATATATATATATATATATATATATATATATATATATATATATATATATATATATATATATATATATATATATATATATATATATATATGAAGCCATCAAATGAGGGTATCAGTGGGTATATAATTAATTTACACAATTGGTATCTGCTTAGTTTTAGTGTTGACTTAAACATTGGAGTTTATGGCCTAGAGAAAGGTTGATGTGTTTACAGTGTGTATTCATTACCTTGCAGACTCTCTTGGAGGTAACTCCCACACAGTAATGGTGGCGTGTGTGTCACCTGCTGATAGTAACCTGGAGGAGTCACTGAGTACTCTGCGCTATGCTGACCGTGCCCGCAAGATTAAAAACAAACCCATCGTCAATCGGGATCCTAATGCTGCTGAACTATCCAAGCTGAGGCACCAGGTGAGGGAAAGTTGAATTTTCACTAATACTTCCTCAAATCAAAACATATGTTATTTCATAAATTACATTTCATGCACTGTGGTGGAGGCTGCAAGAATACTACCATCGTATCACCTTTAGGTCATAAAAGGTGAACGAAAGGGACGGAGTGAGAGGTCTGGGAAGCCCTTTGTCTGTATTTTCTCCTATAAATAGGCAAGGCACAGAGGTGGAAGGAAGAGTAATGTCTTCCTGAACTCTAAATACCTTATCTTGGGTACCTCCCTTTAAGGGGGATATAAGACATGTATATAGATAGAGAGAAACATTTGATGCACTTTTGGGCCAGATGTTTGACTAATTATCTACAGTAAATAAAGTTGGATGTATTCTTTGATATTCAGGAGAGATGTTCTCACATAGTACATAGTAGTATTTTTATTGAATTATACAAATGTGTGTTTCAGATCATGCAGCTGCAGGTGGAGTTACTGGCCTCAAACAACAGTGGTGGAGGAACGATCTCAAGCTCTAATGAGGAGGTATGTGAGGCAATGTATGGTGTGTGACTCCTACTTAAATGTTTACTTTGTTATTAATTGCATGCATTTAAATCTGGTTTAATTATGTGGAATTATATTTGATCACCATTTACCACATGATAGATGAATGCTCTCCTGAGTCGGAACCGAGCGATGGAAGAAGAGATTAACCAGCTGACTCATGCCTTGCAAACAGCCCTTGATGAAAACACCAACATGGCAGAGAAGGCAATCATGGTGAGGGTCTTAGGTCTTGTGACTCCCTTACTTGAATGTCTTTGCAATATCATTCTAACTTGAATAGTAAATTTGCACTATTTATGTGAATTGATTAAGGAGATTTTTTTCTGTTTTGACTAATGGTGAATTTTTTGTGGGGGTTTTCAGGCAGAATTGTCAAGAGAACGAATGAAAGTGAAGATGGAAGAACTGCTTGCGCAGACCGGAGTAACTTACGATACTTTGAATAAAACCTTAGATGTGTCTTCCAACCCTCACTTTGGAGATCATCTCAACCTTGTTAAGGATTTGCAGGGCAAGATAGTTGAATTGCAGGTAACGATTTTGTCTTGAAATATTATAATTAGAATCTGTTGTCTTATAAATATAGATTGAAGGAAAAAGAGGGTGGGATAGATGATAATATAGCTCAAAAATAGTTAATCCTAGGAGTAATTTATGTTATGTGAACTGTCATCAGATCATATTAGTGTATTATTATGAATTTGCTTAATTGATAACTTTTCTCTTTGGTTTCTGTTTATATTATTCTTGTTTGTCAGAATTTGGTTAGTTTAATACTTTTGATAATTAAAATACTTATTAGAAGCATTATTCCAACAATCTATTCTTACACATATGATATGAGTTATTAAGCAATCATGACCTCCAATGTTAACAGTGCGAACAACAACTGAAGATTATAAAGACATTATGGAAGACTAAAGAAAATTAATAAACAACTTAATCAACATTTCCAACAATTTTTATAAAAAAATGAGATGATTTATTGAGCATTCACTACATCAGAGCGAACAACACCGAGGAGCGAAGGCAATAATGGATCATGAACTCTCCCGCCACAATATCTCTACCAACACCTCAATACTACCCCAAGTTGGCACCTTTTCCACTGACACTCCAGGCACTGAGGGGGATCAGGAGGGAGGCACAACAGAGGAAATGGCTAAAGAGTTCGGCACTGAATTTACGCTGCGACAGGCCAGGCTAAATGAAGAGCTGCAGGTATGTTTGATTTTTATGTGAGAGCGAAAAAGTGAGCGTATTTACCTAGTTATAGCAAGTACTATTTTTTGTGTTTCTCCATATTTTGTCATAATGTGTGCATTTATTAATTCCACTTCCTTTTCCTGTGGTGTGTGTGAGTGGATGGATGGGTGGGTGGGGATGGACATATAGTTAATCTGTTTGAGATCAGTGTACATTTTACTAATACGAATATGATTTCAGGGTTTGAATAGAGCACTGGCAATGAAAGAAGAACTAATAAACAAGATGGCCGTCAGTGATTCTCAGTTTGTTGCCATGAAAGATCAACATGATAAAGAGAAGAAGAACCTTGAGATCTATATTGATCTTTTGGGTAAGGAAAGAGATGAACTAATGCAGCAGCTCAAGGCTGCTGCTCATGGCTCTGCTACCAGCAAGTAGGTTTTATTGATCATTTATTGTTATCTGATTTTATAGAATGGCCTCAGTTGTTGTGAATGTTTCTAAGACAAGTATGATAGTAGCAGAGAGTGAGTGAGAAAGGAGGAGGTGCGAAGGAGAACTGGAGTTGGTTAGTCGAGCAGAGCAGAGTGGGTTGAGGGGTTGGGGTGATTGCAGCCTGGTTTAAAGATAGATTGTGATCTTTTCATCTTGGCCCTCGCTAGTTTAATTTGGAATATTAGATTTTATACACTATGACTTGATAAATCCTTAGGTGTTTTCATAATTTACATCATCCCATTATGTATGCTCTCTTTTCTTTGTACATATGTCCTTATTTTTCTTGTATTTCTCCTAGGGTGTCTGAACAGCGTCGTAAGAAAGTCCAAGAGCTGGAGTTGCAGATAACAGGCCTTAAACAGAAACAAAAGGAACAGGTGAAACTATTACGCATGAAGGAACAGTCAGAGCAAAAGGTCAACAAACTGAACTCTGAGATCCAGGTAAGAACTGTCTTTAGTGGTAAAGGCCATTTCTGATTTTTTAGAGGAAGTACCAGAAATACACATATGCACATATACTCACATATACATACATCCCACAGGACCTTCCTATCAACTCTATCATATACCTTCTCAAGATCCATAAAAGCAGCATACACCTTCCTATCAGTTGAAAAGTATTGATGTAATTTGTACAACCTTTGCAGGCTATGAAGTCAACCCGAGTGAGACTGATTCGCCAAATGAAAGAGGACAGTGAAAAGTTTAGAGTGTGGAAGACTCAGAAGGATAGAGAGGTGAGGATTATGAAACATTTATATATATTCATGTTGCAAATTGTATCCCAGGAAAAAGTGGGTCTCATAGACTGTCAACAATGGATAAAAGTCTAAACTCATTGTACGCAGCACTCCTTGTCAGTTTAATTTCTCAACATAATGGTAAGAGATAAATGTGATTGCTTTCTTATTTTACTTTTCCCATTAGATGTTTGCTTTTGCACTGAAGAAATCAAAATGAACCTTAGTTAAACTTTATTGGTTACAATACTGCCACTACACAGTTTCTTCTTAATTTAATGCATCTTCCAAGTGTAGAATGTGTCAAGCTTGCTGTATAACTAAACACTAGTGATATATCATCATATTATTTATCCATCAAAGGTTGCCAAGCTGAAAGAAGCTGATCGTCGGAAACAGTACCAGATGGTG
>JAXIVD010006835.1:0-2500 GCA_036785275.1 Cancer borealis | reverse complement strand
TTGGGCATATGTCAAAGACTGAGGTATGTCTGTGTATTACTGCAATTATCCTTTATAAGTATTTAATCCTGTTTCTTGTTGTTGTATTGCTGATGTGACATCTAGTTAGTGTACCAATTGAGAATGCATGTGATATAAGCCAAGATACATATGAGGGAGTTTGTAATCTTGTTTACATCTGGAAGTGAGGTTAATGAACATTTTATTTCCTTTTATTTAGTCACAGGATTCAGTAACCAATGAAGACAAAGATAATACTCTCAAGGAAAAACTAAAACTCCAAGAAGAGGAAATTGCCCGTCTCTCCCACCTTCATGAGCTACTTCAGGATAAGACCAAGGAGTGTGAGGAGCTGAGGACGCAGCTCACACACTCCCCAACCACTCATTTAGTAAGTCATGTATTTATTTGCTTGCTTAGTCAATGATATTGCTTGAATTTAGGTATTTAATGTAATTCATGCTTTGTCTGTTAATTTTGGTTATATCTGTTGTACACAAACAGATTATCTTTTTATATTGTAACAAACAGTTTTGTCCTCACAGATGCCACCAATATTTGGGAATTCAGAGAACGTTCGTCGTCATACGTTTGTCAAGACAAAACCTACCACAGTGAAGGTTCCAGTGAAGGAACAGTCACCTATTTTCTCAGAAACAGAATCTGATTCAGAAGAGGAGGATGAAGATACCCAAAAGCTAGACCCAGACTGGAGAAAAACTCCACTCTTTAAAAAGATCAAATCAATCACGGTAAGCAACAGAACAATAACCTCTTTTCATTCCCTTAATAGTTGCAGATAATTTCATTAGAATGACTTCATGATGTAATGCCATGCGAGAGAGCAGCTGTTGATCAAAACCCTGACAGGATGCTCAAGGTACAAGACTAGTTAAATAGACACAAGGATTACCATGGACCCTCAAGAGGAGTTCAGTTGATCGTGACTTGGCTTGCTGCAGTGTGGCTTTCATCTTTTTCAGGGTTGGAAAAAACAACTCACACTTTTGAGAGATTTATTGTGCTATTTTGATGAGTTTATTGTTTCTTCTCATTCTTGTGTGAATTAGTTAAGATAAATAATTATAAGGTTATTGATAATGAATTATTAGGTTTGGAGTGTTTATCTGGAAAACAGACTTTGAAAACTTGTATATGTTAATAGAGGAAATTTATAGGTGAGGCTTAACTACTGCTCACTCAGTACTCAGTGTTTTGGTATCAGTTTCTCCTTCAAAGTGAGAGAACAACATCAACAAAATACCTGCTGGTAGTGGCAGAAAAAAGACAACTCGGGGAACTAAATTGATACTTTAGATAATTATAAAGAGGGAAATTTGCAGGTACGCACTACATCTAATTGGTGAATCCTAAAATTGAAAGTGGAAACAAACATTCAAAAGGGTCCTTATAGGAAGATTCATAGTGGGGAAAAGACTCTGAAGTAAGTCATATATATATATATATATATATATATATATATATATATATATATATATACTCTATTTCCTGCCATATAAGACTCACTTTTTTCCCCCCAAAAAAACACTCCAAAATTTTCCCTAACATAAAAGATGAGGAGGGACATTGGAAGACAGGGAAAAGCAGGTGTGGGGGAAAGGGAAATGGAAGTGGACTTCTGTGAACAAAATCTCTGATGACCTTTGGGAAAAGAGAAAGGGCCATTGTACCTTCCCACCATTCAGATCTTTATGGGCATGACTACATGAAATGAAGTATCTTGGTTTGATCTTATATAAGCATGGAAACATTGAAGGGGAGAGGAGAGAAAGAGCTATACAAGGGTGGAAAGTAGTTGGATCTCAGAGTGTATAACGAAAGAAGGAATGACAGTAGAAAAAGGAAGGTTTGTAGAAATAATGAAATTTGATTCTGTATTAGATAATATTTTGTTGTAATTTGTATCCTTTAACAGCAAGGCATGTCACATAGTAATGAATTGGAGACCACCAAGAAAACATTAGGAAAGCGGAGTTCAGATGGAGAACTCAAGTGCAAGTGCAAAGGGGATTGTTCTTCAAAAAAATGCTCGTGTCGCAGAAATCAAAGCAGTTGTCATATAAAGTGCAGCTGTGAAATTATGAAATGCAAAAACAGGACAGCGTTTGATTCCAACTCCTCAGAGGTAAGTATCTTTGCCATTATCACCTCTTCCTTTAGTCCATTCCAAGTATCTATATATTTTATTATTCAACATTAGTCTCAATAGTTTATTCCCTCACGTATTTTCATCTCCGCTTTCAAACGTCTCCTACTTTACTTATCTATAAATAAAGTTTCCCGTCAGTGTTACTCTTTGACTGCTTTTAATAATTATTTCTAAGCTCTAGGGTATCTATTATTCTTTGTGTCCAATATTTTGTTTTGTGGGTGGCATGGGTGTGTGTATGCATGTTTTATCATTAATACCACATCTAAGAGGATAACAGGCTGGTATATAGATAGATGAATAGATTCTCTCTCTCTCTCTCTCTCTCTC
>JAXIVD010006834.1:12500-22374 GCA_036785275.1 Cancer borealis | reverse complement strand
GGGGATGAGGTTACGTTACTGTCCGACAAACGTGAAAAGTACTAAACACACACACACACACACACACACACACACACACACACACACACACACACACACACACACACACACACACACACACACACACACACACACAGGCCTCTTTCCTCTTTTTTTTCCCTCACTTCTCAGCCTCGTCGGTGTTTTTATGGTCAAGTTTGTCTGGGTCTTCGCCAACACTCCTCCTCTGACGCCTTGTTGAGAGTCCTGGAAACTGGAAAGACGCTGAGTGCTTCCAGACGGACGGAGATACAGACTAATTAACACACACACACACACACACACACACACACACACACACACACACACACTGGGCAATTACGTTTTCTTTTTTAAGAGATGACAAGGAAGTTCTCAGAAAGGGTTCCAAAATGCATTGATGGGCTACCTACTTGTCCCATGCCACGCCCACGTCTCCTATTTGTCCTCCGCCACGCCCACACACCCACACACCCATCCCGCCCACCACCACCACCACCGCCGCCGTAATGTGCCAGAAATGCGTTGTTGTAGTCATTACTTTGGGTGTTTTTCTTAAGCTGTCATTCGTTTGTGGCTGATGGGAGACTTGAAGAGCTCAGGCAGGATCAGCGACTCATTATTATTATCATACTCCTTTTCCTCCTCCTCCTCCTCCTCCTCCTCCTCCTCCTCCTCCTCCTCCTCCTCCTCCTCCTCCTCCCTCCTCCTCCTCCACGAGCAAGGTCTTCACGTCTCCTCGTCTCCAGCCGCATTCCACCAATTTCCACTCGTCTTTCCTGCCACTCTTAGCTAGAAAAGTTAATTTCTTCTTCTCATTCACTTCACTTAGCAGCCTCAAGTAGTACCTCCCTCCCTCCCCCAACATGGTCTCTCTCTCTCTCTCTCTCTCTCTCTCTCTCTCTCTCTCTCTCTCTCTCTCTCTCTCTCTCTCTCTCTCTCTCTCTCTCTCTCTCTCTCTCTCTATGGCACTTTTTTTTCTTTTTCTTATATTTTCTTTACCTAATTATTTTTTACATTTTTTTCTCTCCAATGTAAGACAGTACTAACAACTCTTGCCCTTTTTTTCCCTCCCCTCTACCTACCCCTGCACCCTTTCTTCCCTCCACCCCTTCCCTCCACCCCTACCCTCCACCCCTGCCCCTCGCCCTTCAACACCTGCCGCTACGCCTGCAGTTGTATCGCCTTGAAATGTGTCTCTTCGTTAAGGTCACCGGGCTGCCTCAGGGTCAAGAAAGGGATCAATACTGACGCCCCATCCTTCTCATTGTCCTCATCATCCTTCTCATTGTCCTCACCATCCTTCTCATTGTCCTCATCATCCTTGTTATTGTCCTCATCTTCCTTGTCATTGTCTTCACCATCCCTGTTATTGTCCTCACCATCCTTGTCATTGTCCTCACCATCCTTGTCATTATCCTCACCATCCTTGTCATTATCCTCACCATCCTTGTCATTATCCTCACCCTCCTTGTCACTGTCCTCACCCTCATTGTCACTGTTCTCACCATCCTTGACCGGCAGTGATGGTGATTGGTATTCGTGTGTGTCCTCTATATAGTATTGTTTGAGTTTTAACATGAGAGTTTTATTCAGTTTTTTTTTATTATGTTCGTAAGGATATTCTTGTCCCTTTCTTTCTTTCTTTCTTTCTTTCTTTCTTTCTTTCTTTCTTTTCTTTCTTTCTTTCTTTTCTCTTTTTTTTCCCGTGTCATTACAGCCACACTGGGATGGTATTTGTGGAGGTATAATGTGTTTCCCCGCGAGATTACAGCGACGAAGGTGACACTGTAGTGGGAGTGGCAGATCAACTCTCTCTCTCTCTCTCTCTCTCTCTCTCTCTCTCTCTCTCTCTCTCTCTCTCTCTCTCTCTCTCTCTCTCTCTCTCTCTCTCTCTCTCTCTCTCTCTCTCTCTCTCTCTCTCTCTCTCTCTCTCTCTCGTAACTATAAACAGTTCCTAGTTAGTATAATGCTAAAGAAATTAACGTGTCTCTTAAAACATTCTATCAGTTAATTTTTTCTCTATTGTTTCAGACCAAGAATGGAGCCACTTGACACATGTGATATAAGTGAGTACAGTAAGCCTCGTGTGTGTGTGTGTGTGTGTGTGTGTGTGTGTGTGTGTGTGTGTGTGTGTGTGTTTTGGGGGCATGGTGGGAGATTTCTAATTCTTATTTAGTTGTTCATATTTTAAATTCGTCCTTTTGTAGCTTGTTAAGATAGAAAACAAGAATATTACTGTCTTAGCTGTTAAAATTTTAGGCCGGACTCTTATAGGATGTTCAGATAGAAAACGAAAATATTATTGCACCAACTGTTGAATTCTAAGTCCATGTTTATAATTTTGTATCTCCTATGAATGCTGTTCCTAAAGAGGGAAATTTAGGTATCGTAAAAGTCTGTAGTATACCTTCCTTGCATCTTAAGACCTATACTCAAGAAGCTTCATTTTTCAACTGAAGGAATAACGATAAATATCGATATGGAGACAGGACCACACGAGTGTAGCTCAGGCCTTATATACTACAACTAGGTAAACACACACACACACACACACACACACACACACACGCACGCACGCACACACACACACACACACACACACACACACACACACACACACACACACACACACACACACACACACACACACACACACACACACACACACACACACACACACACACACACACCTAGATTAAATACATACATAGTACATACATAGATGAAGAAGACATTGCAATGAGGCAACATTAATTAAGGTATGTCAGTGTTACCATCAGTTGCTTTCTCGCTGTGTTGACATCTCGTAGCGGTTGGTTGACTTAGCTTTGTGTGTGTGTGTGTGTGTGTGTGTGTGTGTGTGTGTGTGTGTGTGTGTGTGTGTATGTGTGTGTGTGTGTGTGTGTGTGTGTGTGTGTGTGTGTGTGTGTGTGTGTGTGTGTGTGTGTGTGTGTGTGTGTTATGGTGTAAGTAAGTTGATTACCTGCCTCGTCAAGGATATAGTAATTACAGTGGAGTGGCAGCAGTACAGCACATAGGCCTAACTCACCCCCCATGCCTATTGACTAACTTGTGTGTTCATACGGTAATAAACTTAAGTAATTCTTGAACCTCTGTGGCAGGAAAATAGAACAGGATACGAGAACTAAAGTTGATTGTAGACGGATGGATCAGTTTTATATAACATCGACTATTTATTACTTGAGTGTATCCTGCATTGTTCACCTGCTTGTGAGTGTGGCGTGTGTACTACCTCTTACCCCTTGCCCCTTGCTCCTTGCCACTTGCTATGCTATAATGAATGGAACTCGTCTGTCTGTTTGTCTGTCTGTCTGTTTGTGTGTCTGCCTATCTGTTTGTCTGTCTGCCCGCCCTCACATTATCCCAAAATGGACACTGTTAATGATGATAGACACTACGTGCTTTTAATGGTTTCTATGATTAATGATTCACAAAGATCATAATTATTTTTTTTCTTTAGGCAAGTTAATGTAAACTCAATTAGTCGCTCAGGTCAACATTTAGGAGAGTTATAAACATCGTGTGTGGCCATCAAGGGGAAGTTGTTTGACTTGTTTTACCCAGCACGTGAAACACAAGTATGATACATCCGTGCATGACGCTGCTGGCCTGAATAGTAAAGGCTGTTTGAGTGGGGCGGATGACGGCTGACGGAGAATATCTGATGCCGCTCCAGCGCTGAGCCGTGGCGAGCGTCTTGGTCACTGCCTAAAAGGGACACTAACCTCACCGGAACATTCATTACCTTTCTGTTTAAGGCTTATCTTGTCTTGGCGTTACGCATCATACATTACTCAGTGGAAAGAAGTTTATGTATAACCATCTCAGAGGTGTGTTTGTGTCCATGGGGGAGAAGGTTCGTGCTTGTGTCTGTTGTGTGTGTCTGTTAGGTTATATTGTTCCGTCCAAAGGTGGTTGTTTGTGGAGGTAAGCGGAAGAACCTCCAGAAGGTTCATCAATCTCCATTTTCGTTTGAGAATGTTAGGGAAGATGAATGGAGATTGATGGATAGGTAGGTAGATAGATGACTATGTACTCAGGTAGTTAAAACAGGTAGATATTTTGATGCATATGCATATAGATGGATAGATAGATTGATTAATAGTTAAATTTGCATTACTAATTTGTATTATGAATCTGCATAACAAATTTTTCTCCAACGCTATTTATCATCAGCTTTTGTAAAATATAAACTTCCACAAACTCATGAATTAGAGAATAAATGAATCTTGCCAGCCAGCGAGTCAGCTGTTAATTCTTACCTGCTGGAAGTATTTGTAAAGTTGCTACACTGCTGTTCTGCTACTGCTCGTTAATCTTCAACAGTTGTCATTAGTTATTGAACACGAATCATTATCAACTGTCCTCCTCGCTTTTCTCAGAATCAGGCTTTTATTGTTTTCTCTGTTGTCTGTCCTGCCTGGAGTGATCACCTGTGGGCCCCGTGAACCACCGTCACTCCACTACTCCCTGCCAAGACAGGTTGAACGGGAAGGGACAGAATCTTGAAGGCTCGGATCTCAATACTAAAAGGTTGTTGCTACCTTGAAGTACTAGAGAGAGGTTAAGATAGTTTAACTTTGTATGTGAACATTTTATATTAGATGTTTTTAATTATCTTGATTATTATTGAGATTACTTCATACTTTCCTTACCTTCAGGAAATTTGAGCATCATCAATTAATTACCAAAGTCTTTCAGCTGGATTTTTACTTTTTTCTAATTTAAAACGTCATTATTTTCATATTATAAAACACTTCCAGACTAATAATTACTTGGCTTATAAACAACTTGTGCACACACACACACACACACACACACGCACACGCACACGCACACGCACACGCACACGCACACGGACACACACACACACACACACACACACACACACACACACACACACACACACACACACACACACACACACACACACACACACACACGACTCGCCAAAAAATCAAGCTACTGGACAATCTAGTTGATCCACTTGTATTCCCACACCAACAGTCACCTGAGAACCTGTGACGCAGCATTCTAGGTGGGTCGGGTTGGCGGGGGGTGGGGGTCGAGCTGGCGGGGGTCGGGGGTCGGGCTGGCGGGGGTCAGGGGACGGGAAGCGGGGGGACACCTACTTAATTAATCAAAAGTGACTGAACACATTTTTTTAGTAGTTGTTTTTAAAAAGGTGAAAATTCGTGTCAAGATAATGATTTCAATATTGTTTATATAAATATGCGACTTTATGGTGATAATAATAGATCGATACACTGGTGGATAGACGGATAGATTAATATTTGATGGATGGATGGATTGCACAACTTAAATGGCAATAAGTCCGTCACGTACTTACCTTGTATAGAATTAACAGTAAGTCCGAAGGCAGCAGAAGCCAATTAAGTTCCTGCGGAGACCTGATATTCCTCCGCTTGAAAGAATCTTAGATTGAGGAAGATAAGAGAAAAAGAAAGAGGAAAGTGTACAAAAAAGTGAGCAATTAACGACACGCTGTTAGTCGCTTCACCTCATCGTCGTTACTATTGCCTGAAGGAAGACCAGTAAGTGTCGTGACCAAATATGTGAGGAAACTGATAGCTACGATAAGGAATATGTAGATACGTTTTTATTTGCATAATATTACCAAGACGACTGAACACACAAGAACACCTTGGACACTGTGCCGCGGGGACTCAGGTTAATTAGATACAATTGCCAAAGAGAACACACGAAGATATCAATGTCTAATTATGATGAATGTCGTGTCAGGTGTTCGCATGCCTGTGATTGGTGCTTGTGGATGTCAAGACAAGCAGGTACAAGCAGAGCAGCCGTCAGCAGGCAGAGTCCTGGAGGCACTTACAACCCTGGCAGTGTTGTAAGAGACGGCACGACATGGTGTCACGCCACGCCAGGAAGGCCAGTTACTACAACCATTACAATACCAACGCTATCATAGTGCACGTGTTCATAGACCAACACAGGGCTAAACGAGGTCAGGTCAGGTCAGTGTTATCAGAATGGCAGTAATAAAAGATTGGCGTTATAGCGGTGGTCAGATGTGCATGACGTCATTATAACATCACGTGACAAGATTGTAGGAAAGTGCGTCCCTGTGAGGAGAGATTGAGTTGTCTCAAGGTGAAGCTTTGAGGCTGACACGGTGCTGCTCATCCACCCGCGGAACCCTGCGGCTGTCATGCCCTGCGGCGCGGCTTGTGGCCAGCCTGCGGGGAACTGTTTCATGCCTGACAGTTGTGTGGGTTTATGCTGCCTCCTTGACTCACTGGGGCAATCATAGTTATGAATATTATAGTAATACATGGTTAATTTCATTACATTATGAACTTAATTCCCGCCATTATATTACCTGACTTCATAACTGTATTAATGCAACCACATTAGGAATATTGTTTTATTTACACTGTATATGTTATTCTGGGTCAGATATTTTTACACTCGTATTGCTAAATCAATTAGTCAATAGCAGTGAGTGTGTCCACAGCCAAAACTACGGCAAGGGGAAAAAAAGTGTCCACGTCACGGCACGCCAGGCAGCGGGAGCCTCACGCACTCACGCACTCCCACGCCGCCACTCACACTGCCTGCCTCCTCACCACTTCCTTCGTCAGGCTACTTTTTGCTGGATGTGTGAATCTTCTTACTGAGTGAAAGCAGCATGTTAGCAAGTCCTCAGCACTCTCGTTTCCCTGAGCCCCGCGGCGGTACTCAACACTCCCTCACTGGCCACTCCTCACAACACCTGGCACGGGGGCTGAACGGGTGTGTGATTCCGGTCGCCCGCTGGACATTAAACATTCTTTCCAAGGCTTTTCCTCCCTTTCCTTTCCTTCCTCTCTCCCTTCCCACTCTCCCTCGTTGACTTTCATGTTCCCTCCGTCACACTCCAACCCTCACGGACCCTTTCCCTCCTTCCGGCCAGGCAGGAAGTCAACACTGCGTCAGATCAGTGAATTTCATTAGTACTGAAAATGTAGGTTACGCCGCGTCGATACCGTCTGTCCTGCTCGCCTGCCTTGGTTACGTGTGGCGGGTGTGGGCGGCTTGGGACAGGGTGACGCAGGGCTGGACGCTGGAAGAGAGTTAATAACGTACTCAAAACTGAACACCCACACACTAAGGGTACGAATATAACACACACGCGCGCGCACACACACACACACACACACACACACACACACACACACACACACACACACACACACACACACACACACACACACACACACACACACACACACACACACATTTATACACACACACACACACACACACACACACACACATGAGCTACGAACAGACTATACCATTACCATAAAACACACCACACAACAATAATTCATCTTCTGTGTGTTTCCCTTTCCTTCACCTCCTTCCTTTGTCGCTCCTTCTCTTCCCTTCCTTCCCTGGTAAGAAAAAACATGAAGTGTAGGTGTCTAAGGAGCATTGACCGACGAGTGGCAGTGATTGATAAGGGCTTAGGGTGGGAGAAGGCCAGGCAACGAGCGTCACCTCCGGAAGGGCTGTGTAGGTAGGCACAGTGACAAACAGCAGAGTGGGTGGAGGTGGAGGTGGAGGGATAGGACGGAGCTGGGTGTGGGGGGGAAGGATGTGCGTAGGCAATGTTGAGATACAGTTTTTTTTGTAGTGCGTGGAAGTAGAGCTAATTATGGACAGTTATAAAAAGATGGGAGCGTAGAGGAGAGGTAAACAAGGTGATTCGTGGGAGGAAGGTAAGGATACACAGCTCATGTAGGTGGAATCAGTGGACAAAAAGTAATGGATTAAGTTAAGTAATCAGTGATGGGGAATGGGCGGGGCGGGGAATGGGCGGGGCGGCGGTGACTGATGGGGAAATAGACGGTGTGTTGGGAGACAGTATTGGCTAATTGGGTGGACAGTGACAGGTGTGAAAAAAAGTGGCAGTAATGGAGTGTGCGTTTCTGTGTGTGTGGGTGTGGGTGGGGGTGGGGGTGTGTGTGTGGGGGGGGGAGGGTGGGGGTGGGTGTGTGGGGTGTGTGTGTGTGTGTGTGTGTGTGTGTGTGTGTGTGTGTGTGTGTGTGTGTGTGTGTGTGTGTGTGTGTGTGTGGAAAACAGCGCCTCGGGGTGGTAAACAAGCTCTATAACGTCCATGTGGTTCCAGTTTATACGTGTTCCCATGACAACAGCGCAGGTGAACCCGTAACCACTCGTTAATAACTTCACGCACTCCCCCCACCTCCCACCTGGTTTGGCTCGTGCCGCGCCTCACCGCACAAAACTACCACACTCCATCAAGCAAAGTGCAGAACCCCACGCCTAGTCAACGCTTGGGTGGACTGCAAGGAGATAAAATTCGAGTGAATATTAACAGCTAAATGGTAGCAGCCAACTGAGGTGACATGCGAGGGTGCGAGAGGCCAGAGCGGGAAAGAGAAGGCGGCGTCTCAGTCAGTCATTCAGTGTAGTGCTGGTCCTCGTGCCGGCAACAGGGAAGAGTCACTCTATACACTTTTCCTCTCCCACTTGTACTCTCACTCCTAAACTCTCGACTAGCGACGCGCAAGTCTAGAAAGTCCCCCGCAAGTGTTGGAAGAGTGTGCAAAGTGAAGTCTATTAAAGTTTTCAAGCTGTTGTGAGGGAAGGTTCCGCTCTGTATCGCGTTTTAAGACCGAAATACAGACGGTCACGATGGGAGAGGGAAAGAAGTGGTGTCTCGTTCCCTCGTGTTAATAATCCACGTTGTAATGAGCGATAAGGTGTAGCTCATCCACCTACACCCACTTTTAGATCTCATCATCATCCGTCCTTCTAGTTGCTGCCTATACATACATACTTACACACCTGCTACACAAGGGAAGGCTGCTGTCACACCTGGCTATAAGGTAATTGATATCGATTGCTAACTTTCTAGGGTTACGATCATGGCTTACCTGTCTCCACGCACACCTGTAAACACGCTTCCCACACCTGACTCATTTCACGTCACTTTATGGTGCTACATACCTGTCTTGATGGAGTGTTATGTAATTGTAACACATATGTAACACACCTATCTTCACGTACATGTGTGTTAGTACGTACTGCACGCATACATATACCTGACCCTTCACATACATAATTACACACACACACACACACACACACACACACACACACACACACACACACACACACACACACACACACACACACACACACACACACACACACACACACACCTAGTTCCTTCCACATCCATACATCCCACACCTAACCACACGACATGCCCCCAGCCCTTACCTTACCTTCCCTTCCTCCATTTAAACAAGCCACACACACACACACACACACACACACACACACACACACACACACGCACACGCACACGCACACGCACGCACACACACCTGTTGCTTGACACATTTGCTCTCCTGCACGCCTCCTACACACCTGTCGCCATACACACAGCATCTGCCTAATTGAATAGGTAATCTACACCTGTAATTCGACCACGCCACACACCTGTCTGGGCACATTAGCGGCATACACCTGTTTATCTTCATACTGAACACACACACACACACACACACACACACACACACACACACACACACACACACACCGGGTCAGGCAGTGTTGGGATGATCAAAGGTAGTCAGTGAGGAGATATAATGATCAGCTGTCAAGAGATGGCAGTGGTCGAGGCGAAGAGTGTTGGCCTCATGACTGTATGTTAGAGGATTTTTAGGGGGCAGGGGGGTTAGGGTAATAATGATGCTGATGATGATTGGTAATAATGATGATAATGATAGTGATGTAATTATTGCCATTATCTTTATTATTATTGTTGTTATTA
>JAXIVD010006834.1:0-5000 GCA_036785275.1 Cancer borealis | reverse complement strand
AAACACAAACACACACACACACACACACACACACACACACACACACACACACACACACACACACACACCTTTACTCACTTCCTACCTGTATATCACCTGATTAATTACATCGAAAGAGCCACCCTGTAATCAGCCCTTAATTAACACACAATTAACACACCTGTCCAAATTAACACACCTGTCCATTCAATATTCATAGTTCAACCTTGCTTTTTTTTTTTCGTCATTAACATTATAATTATGTTTTATTTTTTTAACACGAATTTATAAGTGTGTCGATGTTATACTATTTTTTTTTTTTTTTTTATTATTATTTATTCGTTGCTTCGTCTATTTTATTTATCTTTATTTTCTGTTTCATTGGTGTCATTTAATTTCGTTTTTTTTTTTTTTTTTTTTTTTTTTTCGTAGTTGTTTGTGTTCTGTATAATTTTTTTTCTTTTCTTCTTTTTCAATGTCTCTTTTTTTTATTATTATCATTATCATTATTTTGTTTTCAATGTCTTTATTTTATTTTATTGATCTCGTTCACTTCATTATAGAGATTGGTATTATATGTGTGTGTGAATTATTCTCTCTCTCTCTCTCTCTCTCTCTCTCTCTCTCTCTCTCTCTCTTCTCTCTCTCTCTCTCTCTCTCTCTCTCTCTCTCTCTCTCTCTCTCTCTCGCTCTCGCTCTCTCTTCTCCCTTAAGCCGTATTTCTTGCTCAAAAAATGGTTTGTCCACCCTTATAAACCGCTTCTGGAGGAGGAGGAGGAAGAGGAGGAGGAGGAGGAGGAGGAGGAAGAGGGAGTAGGAGGAGGTATTGGGGTTGTTGAGGGGAAGGAAAGGGAGGAAAAACGAACTATTGGTCAATTTGGTGACATAGATTGAGTCTCTCTCTCTCACTCTCTCTCTCTCTCTCTCTCTCTCTCTCTCTCTCTCTCTCTCTCTCTCTCTCTCTCTCTCTCTCTCTTTCTCTCTTCTCTCTCTCTCTCTCTCTCTCTCTCTCTCTCTCTCTCTCTCTTCTCTCTCTCTCTCTCTCTCTCTCTCCCATATATAGGAATCGATTTCTTGGTTTATGGTGATGACGATGTGTTTGTTATTGACGGTATTTGGGGGGGGGGGGGCATCTGTACCTTAACGCCTCCCCCCTCCCTCTCTTCCCCTCTCTTTCCTCTTCCCTTCTTCCCCTCTCCCCTCTTTCCTCTCTCCCTCTTCTCTTTGATTGATCTACATATTTTTTGGGGGGTGTGTTTGCTTTCTTGTTTGTTTGTTTTGTTTATTAAGTTTTGTGTATGCGAGGGGACGCTGGAAGAGGAAGTGTAGGAGAGGAGAAGGATGAAGAAGAAGAGGAGGAGGAGGAGGAGGAAGAAGAGGAGGTGTGAAGTGTGTGGTTAGCGTGTCAGAAAGCTAATTGTGTAGCCTCTGGGCACGCACACACAAACACACTCACGCAAACACACACACTATTATTACACGCAAGGCATTTAACCCGTCTCCTACCCTCTACTCTCTCTCTCTCTCTCTCTCTCTCTCTCTCTCTCTCTCTCTCTCTCTCTCTCTCTCTCTCTCTCTCTCTCTCTCTCTCTCTCTCTGTGCTAAAAGGACACCGCGCGTATTTTCTAGCGTGTTGTATTACCGGAAAGAATGACTCACGCGAGCATTCACGTCGGTCGTCTGGCAGGGGTGGAGGGGCGAGGTCGAGGGGGGAGGGGGTGGGGGGGAGGTCGGGAAGAGGTGATGGTAGGGTCATGGGAGGGAAGTGGAGGCGGGCTGTGGTTGGCTAGCAGCGGAGCATTCATAGGAGTGTGTGTGTGTGTGTGTGTGTGTGTGTGTGTGTGTGTGTGTGTGTGTGTGTGTGTGTGTGTTGCTCCCTCTAACCCCCTCTCCCCCATTCCATCCATTTTTTTTTTTTTTTTTTTTTTTTTTTATAGTTGGTCGGTCGAGGGTCAAAGTGGTATGCCAACACGCCTTGAGGGTAGAAATAGTATGCGTGTGATGAGTTGATATGAAGTGGTATATAGAGCCTTATATATGTAGCTTCCTTCACTCCATTCTCCTCCTTCTTCCTCATCATTATCCTCTTCCTTCTTCTCCAACGCCTTCTTCCTTCCTATTCTTCACTATGTCTTCTCCTCCCTCCTTACCTCTTCTCTCCCTTATTGACACCTCCGTTCCGTCCTTATATAATCTTCCTTCCTCTCCTCATTCATCTTTATTACCGCCTTCTCCTTTGTATTCATTTCTCCTCATCATGCCACTCTCACTCTCTCTTTCTTTACTCTCCCTTTCTCTTCATTCAATATCTGCTTCTCTGATATGTGGCGTGTGTGTGTGTGTGTGTGAGAGAGAGAGAGAGAGAGAGAGAGAGAGAGAGAGAGAGAGAGAGAGAGAGAGAGAGAGAGAGAGAGAGAGAGAGAGAGAGAGAAAAAAAGGATACTGATATGGTAATCCATTTGGTGTGGTCTACTTCTAAAACTATGGTAATATGAGAGAGAGAGAGAGAGAGAGAGAGAGAGAGAGAGAGAGAGAGAGAGAGAGAGAGAGAGAGAGAAAGAGAGAGAGAGATTGCACTAATGTCATAACCTTTTTTTTTTACTCCTCCATTTCAACATTTCATCCTCCCTTCAACCACTCCTCTACCCTATTCTCCCTTCCTTCCTCCCCTCATCCTCTTTCTTCCCCATCTATTCCCCTCTCCCTCCACCCCTCTACCCTCAACACCACACCACTCACCCAAATAGTCCTGCAAGTCTGGCTTACTCATCGTCATTCACTTTACGATCTAACGTAATAGTAACTTGAGTTCGATGTAGTGAAGGTCAATGTGATAAGTCGCGAGTATAGTACTAAGAATAAAGAAATGTTATACTTATCGTTACTATTTAAAGGTTAGAAAAAAAAGATGATAGAGTGCTCATAATGCGGAAGATTATGTCAAGGAATAAAAAAAAAATGAATAGATAGAAAAAATTGAAAAAAATAAATAAATGAAGATCATGAAAAGGGTTAAGGTGTGGTACTCAGGATTGCTTTGAATTAATTAGTGTTTTCCCTCAGGTGAGTTGTCGCAGGTAAGTTGGATGATGCGATTCTCTGTGGTGTTGAATTATAAAGTCTTCAATAGCAAAGTTTGTTGTGTGATGAAGATGAAGTGGATTAGAGAGACAGACAGAACCCAGATAGAAAGAGACAGGCAGACAGGCAGACTCAAACCAGAATCCTATACCATTTCTCAAACTACTGATCACGCTACATTATAAGTGAGAGTTTCAACCTTCACCATAACATACACTCCCTGCAATCCATCTCATCCACCACTGATAAGATAATAACTAGTAATACCCAATACAGATATTCCTATACAATGGCTTCAATCCTTACTGTATACCGTTCCATTGCAGTGAATTCTTAATCTTTATCCAGGTATACACGTTAAGGTTTGTGATGTAAAAAAAAAATAAAAGTATGAATTATGTAGGGCAGTGAGATGATTATATACACTATAATTATACATACTATAAATACATTGCTCAATTTAGTGTGCTAATCATATGCTGTTCTATTGCTACCACTGTTTCCTCCCGTTTATCTATGAAAGGTGAGCTGTTAAGACGATAAATTACAGGTGATTTATAGACCCCATCACCTCGCCGTCAGAAGGTAATAGTCTCGCCAGTGTGTGTTAAGTTACGTTGAGGTGCGCGCCTACAATACCGCCTTTTTGGATCGTTGAGAGATAGTAAAGAAGAAGAATGGATGGCTGGGTGTGGGTGCAGTGTGGAGTTTATTGAAGTGGAGTAAAAATAGTGAGTTGAAGTGGTTGAGTGGGTGAGTGTCCTGTGTGGTGGGTGGTCGATGTGCCCGTGTGTGTCATCCATCATCCGTTGCCTTCCTCGTCTGTGGGAGGTCCGACTGCGTGCATGATTTATTTATGTGCTGTTGGCTTTCCGTGGTTATTGAACGTTCTCCGCCTCACCTCCAAACCCAGCTGTGTTTTTCTCTTATAGTTCCCTTCCTTTGTACTCTATCCTTTCATCCATTATTTATTCAGTTGTTGTTTGTGCTGAAATAAGATCAAACGTCGATTGTGTATATATATATATTTTTTTTTTTTGGTTTGCCTGTGTTTAGGAACGTTTTGGTGTACCCTGTGTAGTGGATTCTCTCTGGATTATCTATTCTATTTTCCTCTACTGCTCCCTTTCGTAAATTTCATGTCGTCGTCGCTGCTACTACGCTTGGCCTGATTTAATTCGTAACGTGTCTGTCTGTCTCTCTCTCTCTCTCCAGTCTCAGTTATGCCAGCCTGACATTATCCAGTTACGGCTCAGAATACTTAATTAGATTGTTGAACTATACGCCGCCTGCCTCTTCCTTTCCTCACAACACTGCCGCCGCTTGCCTTTCAACAACAAGAACATAAGTGCAGGATACATTTTTGCGTCGGAACAAACGAGGAGGTAAAAACGAGAGAGAGTCGTTTCTAGGTAAAGCTTATTCAACCGTAGCCAAGCTGATTTACGTCGTGTGATTGTAAGTTTGTACCGTGTGTGTGTGTCTCTTTATTGGCCCGCGTCTGAAACTCGGCACCGATATCTTATTTCCTGAATCTCTGGCTCTTACCTGAATGTGTATCGTCATGAATTGTGGTGAATTGTGGTGATTGTGGTGACACGTGCCGAGCTGGGTGAATGGTGCTGCTTTCAAAGACGGACGGAGAGACAAGAGACAGAGACAGATAGACGCGCGCGCGCGCGCACACACACACACACACACACACACACACACACACACACACACACACACACACACACACACACACACACACACACACCACACACACACACACACACACACACACACACACACACACACACACACACACACACACATATACACACACATACACACACAGACAGACAAACAGACAGACACACAAACCGGTATAGCTAGGTATATACAGATTATATTCCTACTACAATTTCAAGTCTACAAGGACAAGTTAAGGATGTAGG
>JAXIVD010006833.1:10000-22380 GCA_036785275.1 Cancer borealis | reverse complement strand
GGAGAAGGAAGAGGAGAGAGAAGAGAGAGAGAGGGAGAGAGAGAGAGAGAGAGAGAGATCCCCTGATTAATTCCCAGAATCATCCAATAGGGGATGAAAGATGTTGCGTAGTGTGTACGTATATATGTATGTATGTATGTATGTATGTATGCATGTATATATGTATGTATGTATACGAAAGACCCCGTAGATATAGTGAATACTGTATTTTGTAGGTCATCACCACCACCACCACCACTACCACCACCACCACCACCACCACTACCAATCCGAAGAGAAAAATACCCACAACCAATTATAATTTAGTCCTTGATGGAGGGTCGTCACAATGAGGCTCACCCACACTGCCTTTTACATTTACGGACCAAAGTGGGCCACCGAAACCAAATAAACACTGAGCCTGTCAAAGTTGTGGAGAGTAAACAACCCACAACGTCACCAGCCTGGCAGGTGATCACAAACTTGTACATTTGATCACAGAACGAGAGTGTTAAATGTGATATTGTTGGACTCTGTGTGAGGTGAATAGAAGAGAAGAAAACCTTATCCACCTTCAAGACAACGATCACTTATTCTACTTATGAGGTAAGCCAAGTTGTTATTTCAGTGGAGAATTACTGGTAAGCGGAGAACTTGCGGTCATTATTATAAAGTGTTTCAAGTGAAATAGCCTTAACAGCAAACACATATAAAGTATAAGATATTCTCAAAATTATTAACGTAGGACATTAAACCAATCCACGTCACAAAAATTATTTCAGACATAAAACCAACTTGGCTTTTATTATAAAGGTTTAACAGATATATTTCGAAGGCTGAAAAGAAGTTTGACAGTACTGCGCGACTTTCAGAAATCACTGCTTCTTATTCCTCGTCTGTGGTGCCTTTAGTTTAATAAGAAGAATCCCACCACGTTCATCCATTTTCCTGACGATTTATGCTGCAAACACTTTCCTTGGTACTACTTTAGGACACTGAGATCAATGTCCACGATCGCCATCCAGAACACGAGTCTAAATATCTATACTTGAAACTAGGTCACTCGCTTTAACAGAAAACGGTGATGGATATTACTTTCCTTGTCGGATTATTAAGTTGAATAAAAGCATAAAAACAACAATTTACACAACAAGCTTCTTCGTTGTTGATTATCTCGCTTTATATGACCAGCGCCACAGTCATCCAGGCGAGGCAATACGGGGTACTAAAGGTGGAGACGCATTCATGTTAAACGGACATAACATAACATGAAGCTCCATGACTAGGGTGTCGCAGCTCGTTAAAGAGTGTCGCAGATGTGTGATCACCGCATTAGGTTACCGTGAGGACTGGTGCTGCACGTGACCACTGCGACACACATTCAAAGTACAACACTAAGCTACAGAAACCAGATACAAACAACTGGTATTACTTACTTTACCGGGAAATAGGAACCATTCATAGACATCAAACCATTAACTAGACACATTTTCAGTGACACAAATTACACTATAATCCACCTTTCCTACCCATTTTTGGCGGATTTCTTTAAACTATAATAATAAAACACTTTAGAAACATAAGATGGTAAGCTCGAGGAACTCTCACCATTTCCTTGACAGCAGGTGTTTGTGAATGACAGCTTACACACCTTTGAATGACACTGCAGGTGGTGAGCATTCATACACACACCACCACCACCACCACCACACTGCTCACCTCCCGTCACTAACTACTACTAATCCTTCTTATCATCGACAGTAAAGGACTAAATAATTCAGTATTAAGCAAAATATTTCATCACTTTTGGATTATATGACTTGCCAGCTATTTATACATCACGTTATTGTTATTATTATATAAATCGACTTCAATAAAATTTTGCGTGTGAAGTTTCATATTCACATGGAACTCAGTTATGAAATATATTAAAAAAAAAGTTACGGTAATTTTTTGAAGTCATCTCATATCCACATGCACGAATATCATTATTGTGTGTGTGTGTGTGTGGTTTTTTTTTCTACTTGTCCCACACCTAAGATGAACGTGCCTAAGGACGGTATGTGTACGGTCATTATCTCACCTGTCACGCATCAGGGACATCAACCTCATGAAAAAGAAAACCCAACACTAGTAATAACTTCACTTACTTTCCTGCAGCGCCGCGTCGTCCTGAGGTGAAGCTACTCGTCACCTTTGTCTACTGTCCTTAACATCTTGGTCCAGGCAACACCACACCTGAAACAAACATTTACTCTATGAATATAAGAACATAAGAACATAAGAAAATAAGAAGGCTGTAAGGGGCCCGGTGACCTACACAAGGCAGCTCCTGTGCACTTAAGACCTACCATCTGTTTTCTCTTTCTTTTTCTTTCATCACATCTTTATAATGTATGTAATATCTAAGCTTAACAAAATGTGAGTATATACTGTAGGTGACGGACGGAGATAATAGCTGATATACCGTTACAAACTTTACATTCGATTAAAAAATGACCAAATATTAATGAAGTCATTGGCCTAACATTATCAGCGCAATGCCTTAATGCTCAACTCCGTATCCTTGCCCTTAAAACCTGCCATAGGTAAAACTTTTTAACCAGTACCAACACCAACAGTATTAGGTTGAAAGCGACTGGGCAAGAAAGTGACTCCATCTGGCGCCAAGATCATGAACTAGGAAGCGGGAGTGGTGGTGGTGGTGGTGGTGATGGTGATGATAGTGGTGTAAGGGATGAAAGGCAAGACAGACAGATAGACAGACAGACAGACAGACAGACCCCCTCCCCCTCTCTACTATCACTTGGTTCTGTTATCACCGTCATTACAAACAGAGAGGAATTACAAAGAAAAGAACAAACACACAGAAACACAGAAACACACACACACACACACACACACACCTAAGTACAACACAACACAATCCAACACTTACCTTTGTCCCTTCATTAACCTGCCACACACACACACACACACACACACACACACACACACTTGGAGAGGAAGCATGACCGCGGGCAACTAATTAAACACGAGTGAACTGAACTTCTCCGTGTCAGAACCTTAGTGTCACTCCTGCTGGTAACGTAACACGGTGACACGAGGACACTTATCCACACACACCCCGCCCCCCCACGCCCACCTAGCCGCCCCGCCCCGCCCCGCCCCTTCTCCACCCACACACACACACACACACATACAAGTAACAGTGGTATTCCTTTCTAGTTGTCGCGTGTAAGATCATTTTCCTTCCTTGAATAATGAGGTTTAGCGGAAAGGGAGACGCGATACGACTGTGAACTTAATTAGATTAGAATGGTGTGTGTGTGTGTGTGTGTGTGTGTGTGTGTGTGTGTGTGTGTGTGTGTGTGTGTGTGTGTGTGTGTGTGTGTGTGTGTGTGTGTGTGTGTGTGTGTTAGTAGTGGTGTTTGGTATGCTTGCTGTTGTTTCTTCTCTCTCTCTCTCTCTCTCTCTCTCTCTCTCTCTCTCTCTCTCTCTCTCTCTCTCTCTCTCTCTCTCTCTCTCTCTCTCTCTCTCTCTCTCTCTCTCTCTCTCGCAGGGTAGTGATACATGAAGTATTTTTTTTATTATTATTATTCATCTTTTACTCTTTTTTTTCATGTGCTGTTGACCTGCCATTCATCCTCTTCACGCTCCCCCTCTCGCTTTATTTCTGTGTTTTATTTGCTGTGTTTTTTCTATTTATTTTTTTTCTCTTTCTTTCTCTCTCTTGGTCGGGTCGTCCCCTTTTCCTCTCTCTCTCTCTCTCTCTCTCTCTCTCTCTCTCTCTCTCTCTCTCTCTCTCCCCTTACATCCATCTATTTAACGATTTACTCCTTAGTTTAATGCACAAAAAAAAAAAAAAAAAAAAAAAAAAAAAAAAAAATGTATAAGAAACTCCTGCATATTTATAAACTCTATGTATTAAAAGGGTTTTTATGATTCTCCTTTTTCTGTCTTTTTCTTTATTCATTTATTCATTTATTTATTCACTTTTTATTTGCATCCAATCACATTCACTTGCCCATTAAGCAGTGTTGCCAATCCGTGCCACACCTTTTGCTAGCATGACGCAGGTGGCAACAGTGCATCTACCTACCTTCCCTTTACCCTTCTTCCCTTCCCTCCCTCCCTTTCCTACCCTTTTGTGCTTCCCCTTCCTTTAGTTATCTGCTCTTCTCTCTTCTTTCTTTCTTTTTCTTTTAATTTTCTTTTTCTCTTCCCCCTCATCCTCCTACTTCTCCTCCTCCTCTTCTTTCTCCTGAGCATCCTCCTCTCCTCTTTCCCCTTCCTCCTTTTATTCCCTTATCTTCCTTGTTTCTACCTGGTCATCACTGTATGTATGTTTATCTTGATCTACGAAGAGAGAGATAGAGAGGAAGAAAGAGAAAGAGAGAACACAAAAATTGTATATAGAGAGAAGAATGGAAGGGGACGAAGGAAGGAAGGAAGGAAGGGAAAAACCAAGATCAAGAGAGAGAGAGAGGGATGCTTGTAAGATGAGGGGAGGGTGGGCCAGGAGGGGGCCGGCTTTTAGGGGAGGCGTAAGGGGGTGGAAATTCCCTGGGTCTCTATCACGCACCTCCATTCTTGATCCCTTTCACCTGCACGAATACTTAACATAACTCTGATAATTAACGAGCAGGTGTTTTCTATATCAGATCATCGACTTCATAATTATATCGTAGAGTATCGCCAACCGGACCATTGTTGTCGAGGGAGGGAGGGAAGGAGGGAAGGAGGGAAGGAGGGAAGGATGGAGAGAAAGAGAAGGGTAGTATTCGTATAAATGTTTTCTTTTCCTTCCTTCTCATTCTTTTATTTCCCTTGTCTTCTTATTCTTCCTCCTCCGCCTTTATCTCCTCTATAATATACATCAATAAAAAAAAAAGATTTCCCAAACCTTAAGATCATTCTAAAAATTATCATAAACACATCAGTTCAAAGCCTGATTTTCTGTTTGGATGAAGAAGGAGAATCTGTTTTGCTTTCACTTGCTTCTTTTCTGTTGTCGATCTGTACTACTTTTTACCTTCCTTCCATGCACCTGAACGCACTCAATCAGGACTCAGAGGCAAGAAGATGATGTGCGTGTTTAGACAGCAGGAGGAGGAGGAGGAGAGAGGGAGAGAGATGGAGAGAGAGAACAAAACACGCAGGAAAGGTAAGGATAAGCATAAGGAAAGGGTAGAGAAGAGGTGAAATAACATAGCATTTTTTTTCTTTTCTTCCCTTTGATAACCACCCCACCTGATCGTCCCCAAAAACAACAACAACAACAAAAGCAACAAGACAATAAGACACACAAAAAAAATATATAGAGAATGAAAGGTTCCAAGAAAGTCTTATAAAGCAGCCATTCTTCTGGACTTCAAATGTTTGGATATCTATATACCACCCCCCCAAAAAAAAAAAAAAAAATCTCGCCCCGGACTCCTTTCTCCCTTTCGAAAAGATAATTATTTCTTTCGCCTGTGTTTGGGTGACCAGGCGGGCGGAGGGGGCCGGGGGGCAGGGGGGCGAGGGGGGGTAGGGGGGGCAGGGGGAGGAGTAGGAAGAGGGCGCATCACCAATACTCAGTGACGGGGAGATGAAGTCTTTGTTGGTGATGCTGGTGAAGGTTCAAAGGAAGGAGGAAAGAAGGAACGAAGGAAGGAAAGACAATCTAAAAAAGGAAGGAATGAAGGAAGGAAGAAAAAAAAGATTGAAAGGAAGGCAAAATAATCCTTCCAAGCTGAAAATATTACCAGTGAGAGAGAGAGAGAGAGAGAGAGAGAGAGAGAGAGAGAGAGAGAGAGAGAGAGAGAGAGAGAGAGAGAGAGAGAGAGAGAGAGAGAGAGAGAGAGAGAGAGAGAGAGAGAGAGAGAGAGAGAGAGAGAGAGAGAGAGAGAGAGAGAGAGAGAGACTGACGGACTGACTGATAGATAAACACATAACCCCCCTCCCCCCTACACACACGTACACACATGCACACACACAGGTATACATGAGCACCTGATGCCACTAATAGCTTGTGTATTTTGGTGTAATGCAAATTAATTCCCAACGCGTGTGTCTTGAAGGCTTATAAAAATAAAAGAATATTTGTTAGGAAAACAGGAATTCTTTGCGTGCGATGAGAGCGGAAGCAAACATTATAGAAAGGAGGAGGAGGAGGAGGAGGAGGAGGGAGGAGGAGGAGGAGGAGGAGGAAGAGGAGGAGAGGAGGAGGAGGAGGAGAAGGATGACGATAGCAACGATGAAGATGAAGAGAAAGATGAGAAAAAGGAATGAAATAGAGAAAAATCTGTAGAAAAAGAAGAAAAAAATAACGGAAAAAAAAAAATCAGTAAAGAGAGATAAACAAAATATAAAGAAAATAAGAAAAAATACCTCAACACATTTACTTTTTATCCATAGCATTATAACCTTATATAAAAACACATCTTTTTCTTCTTGTTCTTCTTGTTCTTGTTCTTGTTCTTTTTTTTTTTTGTGTGTGACTTCTTCCGCATTAGATCGTAGGTCATCGTTTTTCCTTCCTTACTTACAAAACCTACTAATCTAATGTGTTTTTTTCGTCTAATAACACAACACTACCTTATAAATATTTAGTGTAGGCGAGTTACTATTATTTTATTATTTTATTATTATTATTATTATTATTTTCTTTAGGTTCGAGTGTTTAAAAATATATATGGCAAAAAAAATCTTCTTCCAATAGGCAGTGAAATTCGTACCCAGAAAGCGGTGATGTGAGTATTTTAATGTCTGTCAGATTATACATAAACATTTTCTAGAGTTTTATCATGTTTTGAGGGTAATTTTTTTTGTCTCCTTGACGTCATAGGGTATATACATTTCTTAGTATTTGCTCTGCTATGCGCAACTTGAAACTATATCTTACAATGTTTCTGCTCTACTTTATATTTTAGTGTCATTTTTTTCTCATTTACTTTATATTTTGGGTAATTCAATTTCCCGTATTTGTTTTTCTTCATATATAATTCAAGGGATTTCAAAGTTTTTTTTCCTAATCTTTGCAACACTGAGAGTAATAACAACAATGCGGGTGTGTTATAATTTGGTTCCATAAAGACATCTTACTTTACTGTGTCACGTTTAATACAGATTTCGTTCATGTGTCGTGATGGTATGTGACGCTGAGGCTCTAATGGGGTTGATTAAGGTCATATTGATTGTTGTGACCTAATTATGTTGTTTTTGTTGTTGTTGTTGTTGTTGTTGTTGTTGTTGTTGTTGTTGTTGTTGTTGTTGTTGTTGTTGCAGCGCTATATGACTGTGTTTCTTGGTGCGTCTTAACCAAATCAATCAGTCAGTCTTTCATTAATAATTATACGTCCGTCACTAAGCAATGAGTAATCACGTTAGTTAGGAAGAGAAAATATATACAAAAAAAAGACTAATAATCCGTCATCTTATATAAATCCGCTTGACACCCCTTTATGTAACTTATAAATCCATAGTTTCTTTTCTTACGACGTGCAAAGTCTCACAGATCAAGAGAGATAGAGAGATAAGATGCAACATAGCTCAACAAATCAATACAAAAAATAAGTAAACAGAGCAATAAACTACAACTAATCCATTAATCCCTTTACATAATATAAATAACATACAAGTCACCTGTCCACTATTTTATATACAGGAAAAATGATTAACACTAAGAATTACCTTTAAGAAATCCCTATACATGACTTGAGGTAGAGAAGGGAAAGAAAGGAAGGGAGGGAGGGAAAGGTAGGCAAGGGAAGGGAAGGAGGGAAGTGAAGGAGGGAAAGGAGGGAGAGAAGGGAAGGAAGGAAAGGAGGGAAGGAAGGGAAGAGAAGGAATGGAAGGAAGGAAGGGAATCAAGAGAAGGAAGGAAAGGAAGGGAGTGAGGGAACGAAGGGAAGAGAAGGAACTGAGGGAAGGAAGGGAACTGAGGGAGGGAGGGAAGGAATTGAGAGAAGGAAGGAAAGAAGGGAGGGAAGGGAATGAAGGGAGAGAAGGGAGGGAAAGGGAGGGAAAGGCGAGGAATAAAACCATGACCAGATTTCTCCTCCAGCAGGGACGTGTCTAAGTAAAAAGGCTTTGATCCCTCGTAAACCCGCCTACCTGTGGGGGGCGAGGTCACCGAGAGGGGGCTGGAGGTCAGGTAGAAAGAGGAGAACGCGAGGGGCAGCGGCCGGGCGGGGTGGAGGGGCAAGATGGAGGGATGGAGAGAAGGAGGAAAATGAAAAAAAGAAACACAGCTTGAGGAAGACAAGACAGGATCGCAGTGCAGTCTAACCCCTACAAGGTGTGCCCATAAGGAGTCAGATCCTCTATAGAACTCACGGCCCTTGCTTGCATCCCCTTCCCTCCCCGCCTCCCTGGACCACACAGACACCCCGCCGCCGCCCGCCAGGCTTCCCCGTTGAGATGAACTGCCGTCGTGGGGCTGCGGAGTAAGAATCCTGCAGACTTGTTCCCCCGTCAACCTGAGACTCCGATAAACACTCACTGACGCCCCAACAATACAACACACTCACGCTTTTCTTATGTTTTTTTCTCTCCCTCTCCTTCCTTCCTTCTCTCTTTCCGTCTCTCTCCTTCTCCGTCCGTAACATTTATAGATTTGTACATGGGTTGGGACATAGACGAACATGTGTAATGGTATATGGATGTGTGTTTGGTTGGAATACAGTGGTTTCTTGAGGTTAAATACAAATAGTAGTAGTAGTAGCAGTAGTATGATAATAATAATAATAATAATAATAATACCAACACCAACACACCGCTTACACTTGTACCAACATAATAAAAACTTAATAGATACGCAAAGGTTAATATAAACACTAAGTACAGTCCTTTCCACGGGAGGGTCTGACGTCACGAAGGTAAGTATTAATTAGCACTCCTTACCTGGCCACCACCTGTCTGGGTTTGCTCGTTCGGGCGTCCTTTCTCAGAGCCAAAAAGGTGTGCGAGGATGGGGGAGGGAAGGGAGGTGTGTGTGTATGTGTGTGTGTGTGTGTGTTTGTGTGTGTGTGTGTGTGTGTGTTGGATGGGCCGTTGGGTCGCTATTGAAGATAAAAATGAGGCGAGACGGAAGTAAGTTTTTATAGAGGTGATCAATTTGGACGCGGTCTGAGGCACTGTGATAGAGGGGTGAGGGGTGACCTGCTCTCTCTCTCTCTCTCTCTCTCTCTCTCTCTCTCTCTCTTTCTCTTTCTCTCTCTCTCTCTCTCTCTCTCTCTCTTTCTCTCTTTCTCTCTCTCTTCTCTCTCTCTCTCTCCCCTTCATAATTTTGCTTCATACATTCCTATCTGCCCCTCGTTCCTTCCTGTCTGATACATTTTTCTGTCTTTTATCATCTGCTTCCACCACTCTCATTTTCCTCATCCTCATACAGACATACAGACATACAGACATACAGACATACAGACATACAGACATACAGACAGACATACAGACATACTTGGAAGTCTTCTTAACTCCTTGTTCCTTTACGTTATCTCTCTCCCCGTTATACCCTCTCATTTTTGTCGTATTAGTGCAATCTTTTACCGATAAGCACACACACGCACATACACACACACACACACACACACACACACACACACACACACACACACACACACACACACACACACACACACACACACATGTATACTTTTTCTTCTGCCTTCTTGGAGATACTCAGATTCTACTTCACTTCACTTCAATGATATTTTTCTCTTCGTTTTAATATTGCAATTGATTTCAACTCTTATGTTTTATGCTTTTATTACCTCATATATGTTGTACTGACGACTATTCTCTCTCTCTCTCTCTTTCTTTCTTTCTTTCTTTCTTTATCTTTTTCTCTCTTTTCATTTACCTACGTAACCAATTCACTTATTGAAATGTCTCCTCTTCTCCTTTCTCTTCCTCTCCTCTCCTCTACTATTCTATGCTTTTCTCTCCCTTCTTCTCTCCCTCCTCTCCTCTCCTCTCCTCCCTTCTCCTCTCCTTCTAGCACTCGGTTTCAAGGGCTATAGAAATCCCGAAGATGAGAAGAAAAAAAATAGTTCCCCCTAAAAAAAGTTCCTGTAAGGTTTAATTTAACGAGTCTATTGGAGCTCAAGTCACCTTAATTAATTAGCTCGTTAACCTTGGTCGTACAGGTGGATGAGAAAGGTCAGGTAGAGGTGGAAGAGGTGGAGGGAAGGAAGGTGAAGGAGGAAGAGAGGACAGTGAAGGAGGAGGAGGAGGTGGAGGAGGTGGAGGAGGTGGTGGTGGAGGCGATAGTGGTTAAGAAAGAGGAAAAAGAAGAGTGGGATGAAAGGATGAGGTGAAGAAGAGGAGGTAGAGATAAGGAGGAAGAGGAGGAAGAGGAGAGGAGGAGAAAGAGGAAAGAAGAGGAGGAGGAGGAGGAGGAAGAAAAATAAGAAGAGGAAGAAAAATAAGAAGAATACGAATAATAATAAGACGAAGAAAGAAGAAAAAAGCGATAATTATATAAAATTTCAAATAATAACAACAACAATAAAAATAAAAATAACAATAAAAAAAAACAACAATAAAAATAACAATAAAAACAATACAAAAAATAACAATAAAAAAAAACAACAATAATAAAAATAACAATAAAAACAATACAACAACAACAAGAATTAGACACTTTTAAAGGCGCTTGCACACACCTTTACCAGAGCCAACACTTATTACCAGATACTCTCTACCAGTGCAATACCTTCATTAAGTAATACAATAATACATATCAAAAACCAGTTGTATTTTCATAAACACGATACAATATAGTGATAGATAGTAAAATAGTGACGAGAGAGAGAGAGAGAGAAAAAAAAGAGATAGAGAGAGAGAGAGAGAAGGATAGTGTAATGTAAGGGAAATATACGAAGAAAGGAATAAGGGAAATTAGATGAAGAGAAGAAGGAAGGAGATAAAAAAAAAAAATTAAAGAAATGATGCAGAGGGAAGCAGAGTAAGAAAACTAGGGGAAAGGAAGAGAAAAAAAGTCTTGTTAGAGAGAGGGAGAGAAAGTGTTGAAAAGAAAAAGTATGAGAAAAAGAAAGAGAGAGAGAGAAAACACAGACATACATACAGACAGACAGACAAACTCCCCTCCTAACACACAAGAGGGGAAAGCCAAGCAAGGATAAGGGATAAAGGGCAAGGAATAAAGAGGAAATGATAAAAATAAGAAGAGGATAAGAAAGATAAGAAGGATGAATAATATAAGACGAAATGAATGAGTCTGCACACCTGAAGATTGACTTGACAGGTAAGATGAAGGAGGAGGAGGAGGAGGAGGAGGAGGAGGAGGAGGAGGAGGAGGAGGAGGAGGAGGAGGAGGAGGAGGAGGAGGAGGAGGAAAAAGAGGATGATAATGCAAGTAGGTGAGATGATTTGATAAAAGAGAGGGCGTGGACCTGTGTGTGTGTGTGTGTGTGTGTGTGTGTGTGTGTGTGTGTGTGTGTGTGTGTGTGTGTGTTTTTAAGGACAGACATACATAAAAACAAGGAGAGAAGTGTGAAAGTCAGGTAATATACAGGTGACATGATCAACAGGTAAACAGTAATACAGGTGATATAAGCAATCAACAGGTACAACAGATAACTAGAAAATAATGCAATATAAAAATAAGAAAAATAACATGTATAGAAAAGGTAATTATAAGTGTAATTAGAAAAGATAATTAAGTTTGCAATGGGAAACTAAATCAAAATAAACATAAAAAACGTTATAAAAAACTAAATTATGAAGAAAAAAATTTGATGAGCAGATAATTTTTAAAAATCTGAAGAATTAATTAATACGTTTATAAAAAAAGAAAAAAAGAGGAAAGGAAGTAAGGCAGAAAAGAAAAGATGGAAGCATGAAAGGAGAACAAAAAAGAAGCAAAAAAGAAGAAGAAAAAGTTAGGTCCGAAAAAATTCAATTAAGGAGAAAATCTTAGTCTCAAAAATAGGAGAAAAAAGTCAACATTCAAGCAGAGACTATTTTATATTTTTTCTTAGTTTTCCTTTGATTTACCTCCTCCTCCTCCTCCTCCTCCTCCTTCTTCTTCTCCTCCTCCTCCTCCTCCTCCTCCTCCTCCTCTTTTATCAACTTTTCATATATTTTGTACCCTAACCTGGTCCTTTTAAAACCTCCTTCTCTCCTTTCTTCTCCCTTCATCCCTTCACAGTGCCTCCTGAAGGTCACATTTCCTTTACTGTTCCCTTCCCCTTCCCTTCCCCTTTACCCTTCCCTTCCCTTCCCTTCCCCTTTACCCTTCCCTTCCCTTCCCTTCCCTTCCTTTTCTTTCCCTTGCCCTCCTACCCATTCCTCAACAAGCTACCCTTTCCATCCTTCTGTATTTAATCTTCCATAGCCAGACCCCTTTCCCATCTCTCTCTCTCTCTCTCTCTCTCTCTCTCTCTCTCTCT
>JAXIVD010006833.1:0-5000 GCA_036785275.1 Cancer borealis | reverse complement strand
GGAGGGATGGTGGGGGTCTAGGGGGTGATGTTGGGGGTCGGTGGAGGGGTCAGGATGGTGGGGGGTCATTGGGGGTGATGCATGGCGGACATTATGGTCTGAATGGGGGTATTATGGGGCGCAGTATGCTTAATGGCGGCTTGCTAAGTGGTGGTGCCTTCGCTGGTGGTCAACTGCAGGCCCCCAGCGACGTGCGGGGTTGTCCGTTCGTACGCAAACCATGTAGTACGTGGCTGTCTGTCCGTACGTACGCAAACCATTGAGTGTCTGGGTGTCTGTCCGTACGCAAACTATTTAGTGCGTATATTTATTTTGTCGGATGAAGAGAGTTTAAAAAAGGTGAATAATACAGTAACTTTCACGTTTCTAGGCCCTCTGTGTGTGTGTGTGTGTGTGTGTGTGTGTGTGTGTGTGTGTGTGTGTGTGTGTGTGTGTGTGTGTGTGTGTGTGTGTGTGTGTGTGTGTGTGTGTGTGTGTGTGTGTGTTTCCTTGTATGTTTCCCCCTCCCCCCCTTCAGTGTCATCAGTAAAAGACTCCTCTTCGTATATGCTGCCAACATCTCTTCAAACAGCTTTCTCCTACTTCCTCCTCTCTCTTCCCTCCTCCCTCCTTCCTTCTTCTTCCCTTATCAAGCCTTGTGTCATGCTGTTCTGTCGCGCAATACACCACCACAACACCACATAACACCACCACACAACACATCCCACCACACAACACCACTGTAGATAACTTTAACACAACACTTCCAACAGGAGATAAAAAAAATCAAATAAAATAGTGGAGAAAAAAAAATCAAGACATAAAATAACTAATCATACTATTTTTCTCTAATGGCGACGTCAGTAGTTGTGCAGGTGAGGAAAAATGCAGGTATTCAGGAGGGCGTGTTAGGGCGGACAGGTCACCGTGGTCGTGCCTTCACAGTGACCCTCATTTGGGGCTCCTTTATGGGCTAGTCTGTGGGGGGGGGGAAGGGGAGGATCTCAAGGACACACCTCCAGGAACTACGAACTCTTACCTCGGGGTCACCTGTTGACTCCTAGCTGTTCCACTCCACCTCCACCTCCTCCACCACCACCACCACCACCACGTATGTACACTGACCTCTTACTGCAAATTCTAACTCCACCACCATCACCACCACCCATACTGCACCATCATTACTACCACATCATATTCCCTACTGTGTTATTGCAATTACCACCAAAAGACTTGTAACTACACCACCACCACCATAACCAAAACAGACACCACCACCACCACCACCACCACCACTACCACCAGCACCACCACCTTCTCGCCGCCATCCTCAAAGACTCCCAACAGTCACACACCGAAGAGCAACATAAATGGGGGTTAAAAAATACATAGTGAAAGCGTAACCAAACGTATAAGTATAAAAAAAATAGAAGAGGACAGAAGGGACTGAGAGGACAGTGGTCAAACGGCTCCATTCAAGTCGAAGTAAATGGGAAAAAAAGAGAGAATCCAAGGGTCAGAATTTTTCTTTCTTAGCGTCGAGGGGCGAGGGAAGTGGAGGAAAGAGAAGAAGAAAAGGGCGACGCGATGGGGACAGTAGCAACAGGAGCTGACTGTCCTAATGATCAGAGAGGAATTTCCAAACAGAAGAAGAAGGAGGAAGAGGGCGAGAGGAGAGAGAGAGAGAGAGAGGCAGAAGGGAGAGAAAAGTAAAGACGTAGGAGTGACAGTGTGTATAAAAAAAAAGAAAAAAAGAAAAAAAGAGTTAAACGTAAAAGAAAATATATTAGAAAGCCAAACAATATAAATTCAATAGAGATGCATAACAACAGCCGCTGAACAAACACACTGACAAGAGGTAAGACGCACAGGCCATAACCAGTCCGGAGGGAGGCGGCGGAACATGACCTCCCCGCCACACACCCTTTCAGAACAGCTAGCAACGTCACGCACCCACTGAAACGCCCGTCAGGATGTTTTTATCGCCTTCAATACCGACCTAGTTCATCCTCCCTTACTTGGGCCCTACAGACACGCCCACGAGGAAGGGAGGAGGCGCCGGGGAGGGAATGAAGTAGAGGGAGGATTGAAAGGGAGTCGATAGGAAGGAATATCTACAGCTTATCCAAGTCAAAGAAGGAAGTGAAGGAAGAAAGAAAGAAAGAAGAGAGTCAAGGCGTCACAGGACTAATAGGGAGATAGAGAGAAAGGAGGCTGAGAATAAAGGGTTAGAGAGAGAGAGAGAGAGAGAGAGAGAGAGAGAGAGAGAGAGAGAGAGAGAGAGAGAGAGAGAGAGAGAGAGAGAGAGAGAGAGAGAGAGAGAGAGAGAGTAATGTCATTGAAACTACCGAAATGGGGGAGGGAGGGAGGGAAGTGAAGGGTAGAAGTAAAATATCAATAAGAGAAAGGTAATGCCGCACCTTCTCACGTCAATATCACGTCAGGAACATTAATACAAAAAGTTCTTAATTCAACTTCCTCCTCAACGGTGACTTCATGATACGAGAAGAAGCAGAACCACATTAAAAAAAAAAAAAAAAAAAAAAAAAAAAACTCGTCTGAACCAGGAAAGTCAATCCGTGCAATGGCGAGGAATGAAAACAACAATTACTAGACGAAGAAGAAGATTACAAAAACAAAACAAAAAAACGGGAAAAGAAAACGTGTGAAGCAGGAACATTATTGGGTGACTGTTATAATTAGCTTGGGATGAAAACATATCAAGTGAAATGGAAGTGGTAAGGTGAGTAGTGTTGTTCATGATAAGCAACACAAGGCACTAATGAACGTTGGTTTTACAGGACGAGATGACGGAGTTGACCTTTAAGTTGCTTCCGGGTAGTAAGTCCGCTAAGAGAAGGGGAAACAGGGAGAGGAAAGTTGAAGGTGTTGGTTGGGGGAGGATAGAGAAGGGGAAAAGGGGGAAGGGAGTTAATATATACATTACTTACTACTAAAACACCATACCACCGCACACCTGTCCTCCTCCTCCTCCTCCTCCTCCTCCTTCTCCTCCTTCTCCTCTTCTTCTTCCTCCTCCTCCTCCTACACCCACATGCTAATAGAAGAAAAAAAACATTGAGGAAATAAAAACACACATAAAGACCCGATCAATTAAAACGAACACGTCATTTCGTCTTTGAAAGTGAGTTTGTAGAAAGTCTTAACGGATGGACTTTGCTCCTTTGCCCTCCTCCTTCCTCCTCCCTCCTCCCTCCTCCTCCTCCTCCTCCTCCTCCTCCTCCTCCTCCTCCTCCTCCTCCTGGTCAGTATTGTGCCTGGACTAATGACTCAACACACCCGCCATTCTTATTCAGGATTCAGATAAACAAGCGGCTCAAGCACTAGTTGTCTGGCCGCCCATTCTCATGCTAATTGCGAATCTGATTAGCGTCGCATCGGCATGGTCAGCGCGGCGGCGAGGAGAAAAAAGTTGATGTGAGGAGGATGAGGAAGGGGAAGGCGGACCGTAGGGAACGTATGTGAGGAGGAGGATGAGACGGAGTGAATGAGTGGTGGTGGTGGTGGTGGTGGTGGTGGTGGTGGTGGTGGTGGTGTTGATTAGACATTAATACAAGCGGAAAGCAAAGAGTCCCCGCTACACCTGTTCATTGTTATCTAATGTAATAATGTTCATATCTCAAAGTGATTCATGGGATTCATAAAACAATTGAGAAGTTATTGCACTTGTGTATGTAAATTAGACCTGAAACCGGATTAAAACTTTCGTGTGTGTGTGTGTGTGTGTGTGTGTGTGTGTGTGTGTATGTGTGTGTGTGTGTGCGTATGTATATTAGATATGCATGTATGTATACAGCTTAATGTATGTATGAAAGCGGCGGTAATGGCGGTGCAGTGATACAAAGCCTCGTAATCCGTCTCCATCCATTTTGAAAGTTAATTATTCTTTGATGTTTAATAAGGGTTGAATAATGACGCTAAATACACATTGGCGTCATCAGGGAGTACAGAGGAACGATTCATGGCGATGCACAGTGATGGATGCTGATGCAGGGAACATACACACACACACACACACACACACACACACACACACACACACACACACACACACACACACACACACACACACACACACACACACACACACACACACACACACACATAATCGGGTATGTGTGTGTGTGTGTGTGTGTGTGTGTATGTGTGTGTGTGTGTGTGTGTGTGTGTGTGTGTGTGTGTGTGTGTGTGTGTGTGTGTGTGTGTGTGTGTGTGTGTGTGTGTGTGTGATTTCTCCCAGCAAAGTTATCAAGTAAAAACATTATATCAAGGTCACTGCAGGGTCTCTCTCTCTCTCTCTCTCTCTCTCTCTCTCTCTCTCTCTCTCTCTCTCTCTCTCTCTCTCTCTCTCTCTCTCTCTCTCTCTCTCTCTCTCTCTCTCTCTCTCTCTCTCTCTCTCCTGAGGGCGGAGAAGGTGAAGCTAGGTGGAGTGAATGAGGTCGTTAATTACGTGAGACACCTGAGCGAGGGACATTTACCTGCCAGGTGAGACACGGCCAGGTGACGGCTTTAGGGCTGCTCCTCCTGTTTAATGCACTACTCTTACATATGACGACCAGGTGTGTGTGTGTGTGTGTGTGTGTGTGTGTGTGTGTGTGTGTGTGTGTGTGTGTGTGTGTGTGTGTGTGTGTGTGTGTGTGTGTGTGTGTGTGTGTGTGTGTGTGTGTGTGTGTGTTTGTCATGTTGTTATTGCTATCTAGTTATTATTTTAGGGAAGTTCTAAGTTAGTGTTGCAATTTTCATTATCTACTTTATAGTCTTTTTTTTTGTTTCTATTATTTCCTACAAGTTTGCGTTCATCCTTATTTTCTTGGTCTTTTTTTTTTTTTTTTTTACCTACGTCTTATTCCTCTTCGTCATCTTGCTCTTCTTCCTCCTCCTTTCATACTCCATCAATTTTAACTTAACCTTGAATACCTACACAATACACCTCGCCTTGTTTCACTCTTTAGATTTCCTTTAAAGACTTAATACCAAACCTAAACAACATGAGTAACATC
>JAXIVD010006832.1:0-20000 GCA_036785275.1 Cancer borealis | reverse complement strand
GAAAGGGAAGGGAGGAAGGAAAGGCATGGGAAGGGAGTAAGAGAATGTGAGTAAGAGGCAGTTCTTAGTGGTTCGCGTTGCCATATTTTAAAATACACGAAACATATCCACCCCAAAGGTTCCTGGGCGTAAGGATGAATTTTGCAGTAAGTTCCTCCACCTGTCTCTCACTTCATCCACTTCTCAGGATAAAAAAGTACCCAAAATGACCCCTTCCCCCTCCCTCCCTTGAGACTATTTTTCTGGAGCCTCACTATGCCCCACTCATCGCTTCTGCACAAGGGAGAGAGAGAGTATGACATCCATGGTGGAGGAGGAGGAGGAGCACAAGGTCGTAGAGAGAGATGGAGAGGAGAAAAGAGCTCCTTCAATGTGCCAACTCCAATTTTACAAGACATTACAACTCTTTGTAAATACCCGAGGCTTTACTTACACCTTCAAGTGCTTCCTCAGACCGTCTACTTTTTCGGAGGCAAAATTATTATTATAGGTTGGTATTTATCGTTTGTTCCTGTGTTCCAAAGTGTTGCGGGAAGATGTTAAGTTTAGATTCGGAGCGTCGTCTTCCCTTCAGAATGAGACAGCCCGAAGCCCACAAGTATGAATTATTACGGCCTATAGGAACGTTTATGAAAGAAGGTCGGCGCCTCAGAGGTGACTGGGAAGGTCCGCCAGACACTGTTGTGATGAATGGCCTCGAGGTTTGGTATTCTGGTCCAGTGTTTGTGGCCGCTTGGGTCTGGATCTTGGAGAAGTCGTATTTGTCATTGGTGGATCTTTCCAACTATTGTATTCTGGCGTGAGGTGATAAATGAAGGAATGGGAAGGTTATGACTCGTATCTTTCATTCCCGTAAACATGTGGACGTACCGCCGCTACCTTTCCTTGTGGCAAAGGAAGGTTGGTTTCTCGCAGCGAATGTAACGCAAATTGACTCGCGTTTGATGCACTCTGGTCATGAAGGTGAACGTTGCAAAATGGGACTGATTTTCCAACCCAGGTGCATCACCGACCACCTGGGTACGTCTATGACGAATTTACTGCTCTGTCTCCTCCGAGTCAGCATCAGCAACCTTATTCCCCTTCCTCGCCACGGTACGTCATCCCACACGCTGGCTTTTCACAAAATTTTGTTAAATGTAACCTTTATGGAAAGTCACTTGTTTGATCTCAAGTTGGCATCACTTCCTGCGTGTGTAGCGCAGCCCGCGGCAACGCCCGCGGCGCAGTCTACCTCTGGAGCGGCAGGGATTGTTTCTCTGAGGGAATGTGAATTGTTCATCGTATATACGTAGCAGAGCTAATACTTCATTGTGCACCTTTAGTCTGCATCGACTTCGTCTATTTTGAGCTTCCATTGCAAATATCAGTTTGAAAAATTAGATATTTTAAAACATTGCGAAAGAAAGTGGGAAATGAACGAAAACTGTAGACCCGCGTCGAGGGTGAAGGAAGCCGAGAAGTGCCCTCCTACTGCCAAGTGTTGCCGGCTTAGACTGCATGTCTTTTTTCACAAAATGAATGTGTACTCCACGCACTGCTGCTGTAACCACCACCAATGTCCACAGCCTTGCTGCGATATCCATAGTCACCACATTGTTTTCCTTTTTTCGATTACTAGTGCATGAGTTGTCAAGAAGTCGAAGAGAAGATCAGTCGCTAAATTTAAGTTTAGAAAAAATACGTAAAGGTGCGAACCGAAGATGGCCTGCGGGAACGTGATCTTGAACCCTAGCGGAGCAGGTCAAGGGGTATCCAGAGACGCAACAATTAAGGTTTAAACTTGCAACCTCTCGCTGCCCCCGTCTGGATAAACTGCACCTGTTCGCCGCACTGGCGGACCCGTCGACACCTGGGCTGTCTAGTGCTTGTGTTTAATTTTTTGTTTTCCTTTGTTGTTGCTTTGTTGTACGAGTACAAACAATTATAGTACCAACGAATGATTATACTGATTACTACTAAGAATTTAGCCGTCCTAGTATACTTGTACTCTAGAAACGAGCTTCAATCACGAACACCTCCTCTAGCTTTTCCAACATAGAAATACACGCGCTGCTTGTCAGCGTCACCGTCCAAGGGACGTGACGTGTTAGAAGTGCACTAGTGTTGCTGGAGTCTAGCCACCTCCTCTCCTGTTCGGCCTTCGTGTTCCCCGCAATTATTTGAACTTGAGACGAGCGTGGAGGAGCTCAAGGTCAGCACTGAGATGGGCAGAGGCCAGGGCGTGGTGCTCCCTGTGTCGTCCTTAAGCTACCTGACTGCTTTTACTGCTGCTGTTGCCTTCTTAGTGCAAGTATTTTGCTGAAGTTACTGTGTTGGCTTGGATAAGGATTGCACTGTGGTGATGGTGATGGAGGTTGCGGTGGGGAGTGGCGGTGGAGTGAGTGGGCGGTGGTTGTGTTGGCGGAAGTGGAACCTGTCAGTGCTCTTTCATCTGTCATTCCATTCACGCTGACTGATGGGGTTCCCTGACGTTTTGTGCAAAATTTGGTGACCACTGTGGACAGCTATACCCTCGATTTTGTTGCTGCTGATATTTACGATTTACTTCGTATGTTACACACACATATTTGCAGATCAAGACTCAGTGTGACCGAATTTTATGTCCATACCATACACACCAAAATGATAGTAATAACAATAACGACAACAACAAAAACAAAAACAGCGTTGCTGCATAAAGCATAAAGAACCAACTCACTTTCACGTTTCGGAACCAACGCCTGTGAACCGCATATCACCCCCGGTACAACTTGTGGTGAAAGTCGTTTTTATGAGCGAAAAATATCGTGTTTAATCGGCGCACGTGTTTCGCCCGGGGTGATCGCGAGCAGAGCGGCACGAAAATGGAAGGTGAAGGGAAGTGATTTTCATGAAGGTGTGGGAGGATTGTCGGCGCGGCTGTTGGCTACTGGTGGTGAGTCGGGAAGAAAAGAGAGGCAAGAAGGATCAGTAGTCCGTAGAGACGCTTGCTGTGGTTACGGGTGGGTGGCGAGGTTATCGGGGGGCGGAAGGGTGTTGCAGAAGGCAGGTAGAGTGGAATTGAGGGAGGGGGCCGGGCGTAGGAGGTGAAGCGTTGGAAGACAAAGCTCTTGGTCTACTTCTCTTTCCTTCTCCTAGGTGGCGTTAGAATACTGCCTCGTCATCATGGTGGATCGAGTTGGTTGCTGCAAACACACACACACACACACACACACACACACACACACACACACACACACACACACACACACACACACACACACACACACACACCTTCCACTCTTCCTTCAGTCAGCCATTAAAACCACAGATATTTCCCTCGCATGTAACCCTGTAACAAATGGAACTCACGCTAGCCTTTCTGTGCCAATAGGATCATTGCCTTCCAATTAAGCGTAGATATAGTCACTTGTTGCGCGTATCTAAACTACGTTTAAATCAATATGCAACTTAGACTGCTCACTGACTTCTTTCACCTCGGTTACGTTGGCTGCCCCTCCCACTCGACTCCACATCCTCCTCCTCCTCCTCCTCCTCCTCCTCCTCCTCCTCCTCCTCCTCCTCCTCCTCCTCCTCCTCCTCCTCCTGCTCCTGTTCCACCTCCTCCTCCTGTTTCTCCTTCTTCTCCTCCTGTGCCTCCTTTCTGTGTTGTTTCTTAATTGGCAAGGTATCACTGAATTACCTTAGGAGTTACAAGGCTCAGACAGCACAGAACGTTCACACGAGGTTTGTTTTTTTATGTCCAACGGAAAACTTTCTCCCTTGGGCGTTATTTTTTTCCTTGAGTTCTCCTGAATTACATTTACATAGCAAAGAAAGGAGAACACAAATCATCTGTCGTTCTAGTATTTATTATGTCAGTTCGAGTGACGTGAGAAAGGGGTTGGGTATGCTATTTCCTTTAAGATAATCGCAACATGATGGTTTATGTAAGTACCATGTCATTTCCATCCCAACTTTTTTTTTTCTTAAGATGAAAATGCTTTGCACGCCTACTCCTATCATAGGCCAAGGTGCCCTCATGATACTGTGTGGGTGGGTAAGTTCTGGGGCGATGTATATGGATGGGTAAACATAAATGGTTAATGAGTCAGTATAAATGGATGAGGTGGAGAAGGTTTATGTATGAGTGAAGGCGGACTTGGTGTGGGTGAGTGAGAGACGCCGACTCATGGTCATCACGGGCGGGCGAGCAGGGAGGAGTTGCCTGTCTGGGTAGCCCCCGACAACCCTGTCCTCACCATCACTCCCAGCCCATGCCCGGCCCCTCTGGCCACACGACTAACACCTTCCCACGAAAGACAAGTTGAGTGGCTCGTGTGTGGGTGGGATCCGATGCGTGTGATAGTGCGTGGGTCTGGAGTGTGGTGGTGTGGTATAATACATGTGTCAGGCTGAAAAGGATGTTTATTGTATGTAAAAGTGAACGTGTGTGTGTTGTGGGTGATATGATTCCATCAAGCGTTGTATTATATGCTAATATTTCTTATCTTTAAGAGGAAAAACAAACTAAACGAGTTGTTTGAAGATTCAGAATGTTTTCCCCGTAACCGATACATGACATGATTGTTTCCATACCAATTTTTTATGATAAAAAAATAAATCTATACAGCCTTAACTGTTGACAAAATGGGGACTTCCGAGAAACTATTATCACAAGTAGGCACAAGGGAGCGAGCGAGAACAACAGAGTAAGGAGCTGCCAGCCCGGCTAGTAGAGGACATCAACATAGGCAGTCAAGAAGGCAAAAACTCCTCCGCGTCTCCCGGATGCTGCCTCCCTCTCTCCTTTGCTCCCTCCACGTCGTGCAGCAAAACACTCGGCCTCCAGCATGGCCAGAAGGGGTGTTCACAGTATAAGAAAGATTCGTGTAGACGTGGAAGAGAAACTGGTTCACTGGTTTACAAAACGGCACTACCAACCTGTACACACTTGGCATACATTGCATAGGATTATAAGTAGCTTAAGTTTAACTAAATTTAGCTTTGTTTTTAAATGAAGAGATCCTTAGGGCAAGATCAAAGTCTCTCCTTGGAAATGTGTGTAAACATGGTAGAGTCGGCTGATAGGGGTAATTTTTGTTATGCCATTTAGTTTTTTTTTTTTTTTTTTTTTTTTGTGTGTGTGTGTGTGTGTGTGTGTGTGTGTGTGTGTGTGTGTGTGTGTGTGTGTGTGTGTGTGTGTGTGTGTGTGTGTGTGTGAGCTCGTGCACAAGAGGCAAAAAATCCAGAGACACTACTGACATGCTATATCAAAGAAACACACACACACACACACACACACACACACACACACACACACACACACACACACACACGCACACACACGCACGCACGCACACACACACACACACACACGCACGCACGCACGCACGCACGCACGCACGCACCCACCCACCCACCCACCCACCCACCCACCCACCCACCCACCCACCCACCCACCCACCCACACACACACACACACACACACGCGCGTGCTGAGGTTTGCCACACAACCACAGCCACAACCACAGCACGTGTCGGCACTGACCGCCATGCCGACACTCGTGATAATCAGCGACACATTCTTTTTATTAAACCTTGGCTGTATCTGCTCACCATTTTTCTCCCCCACAAGTATTATACAATAGTTCACTTGAATGGTTTGTTGTGTGTGTTCGTGTGTTCATCAATCTTTTCATGCCTTAAATGCAAAAATCCGAACGTATTACTGACAGATTGTATCTAAATTAGTAACCATTATTTTCATGCAGAGTTCATTTTCTTTGGCTATTGACATGGGTCTCTCGCTGTGATTACAGTTTAACTTTTGTTCGCATCTTTGAACTGCCCAGGGCAAACCTGTATTACTTAAGCAAAACCTACTCCCGCTCCCTCTTTTTGCACCCTCCCCATCCCCCTTTTCCCTTCATTATCATGCTGGACCAGTTTTGGAATCATCTTCAGTCATGACGACTTTCGTCTTCTGACCGTAAGTGAACAGCATCACCGAACTCCTCTGCAACACTTCACATTCTGTCTCTGAGAACCATGGAGATAGAGAGATGTGTTGGTGAAAAACAAAGAGAAGAAAAGGAGATTTTTAACGTTGTAATGATGCTTACATTATGTGCAAGAAGTAAATTATAAAACTAGAATAACGCTGGCTGAACTTCATTATTAGGCGTGTCATCATAGATCGAATAGATGTATCATAATTATGTTAATCCTTGCGTGTCGTGATTATTTGCATATTATTAAGCAAAATTGTCCATATGTATGCAGTGAAAAACTTTTTTTTGAACACATCGGATGTATTCCAACACAACCTAGTTAGGAAAGTATCCAGGCGAGGCTGTTGGTGGTGAGTGAGAGTGGCCTGAACCAGTGTCCTCTTGGAGGTTTGTAGGCTGCATGACCAGCCAATCCGGCTTTTAGACCGAGACGATAAGCGTAGGCGGTTAGAATTCCAAGTTTTTTTTCATGCAACGTTAACCTGGACAGTTACAGCGAAATGGGAAAATATTGTATGAATATTTAAAGGTTGGTCATGCATATGGACGAGGGATATGTTGAATCCTACGTGAGAGAATCAGTAAGAACGTTGACTTTTCAGCCTTTGATTGATGTGTGTTACATTCAGTAAATTGCGTTGACGTTAGCCTATAAAAAAAAAAGTGTAAACACAGGTACATTAAGGTATAAGGTAAGTCAGACATCAGGGTGTACCCTCAGGCTCCTTCCACCTCACCCAGAGTCGCCACTTTCGTTGCCGCCTCGGCCACGGTCTGCCAAGGGAGCGCAGCAAAAACTTGCCCGGGAAGTATAAAAACTGGAGCAGCGGCAAGGTGAACTAAGGTCAAGAGCAGCGGAGACCGGGTTAGGATAACTGGTTCCAATAGGCATAATGTCAATACAGAAACTCAATTATTGAAATCGTAAGTGAAATTTACAAAGAAAACAAATATATACAATTAGGTTTTATCAGCAGAAAGATCTGAAACATCTCAATGCAGAATATGATACAACTTTATGCGTTCAAATAAAGAGATTAAATGTATCAAAAGTTTACATAAATAATATTAAAGTTGTAATGTTTATAAGTTTATAAATGTTATTGTCTTTCAATTGACGGATTATTTTTCATGACAAACTGTCGGAAACACATTTCTTGGTCTCTTGTCTCTTAATTTAGAAATAAATTAAGGCGTCTTTGGTGCTTCAATCCAGAGTGTTTTTATGTTTCCGCTATTAATGATAAAATGAAAAGTTTTAATCCGGCTGCTGTGTTGCCATTAATAGTTTTCTCTCGATACTGTTGCAACAACAAATAATATTTTGTTGTGGCAACCATCCAGTGTTCAGCTTCTGGTCTTGCTGTTTTCCTCTCGAGGCTGAAGGTGACCTTGATATCACTTGGCAGCTACACGAGCCCAGGACCCCTCGCGTCAGGGCCTGAGGGTGGGTGGTGTAAGGTGGAGGAGCAGGACAGAGACCCCATCAAGCTCCTAAGACCTAGTCAGTCCCGTCCTTCACTCGACTTCATCACCCTTATCCGCCAGCTCGGATGGGATTGCTAACAGGACGGAGACAATCAGCAGGTTTCAGGCCCTGGCGGGGATTTTTAAGCACTTTTTGTCTTTTGCCTTTTTAGATCCTGATAAACTTTCCGAACCATTTGCTCCATCAGTTCAATGAAAAATAAAGTTTTTAGGCGTCTCTTCATTGCCGTGGCTCAAAGGTCTTCCTGTTACACTGAAAGACTCTTTGCCGCTTGGGTTCACGCTCTCGCTCTTTTAGGACCAACAAGAACCTGCAGGGGAGCCTCGAGGACACAGGACGCGGCGGTTTACGAAGGGTAGCACCTCCAGATCGTAATCGCTCGCTTCCTCCCCCTCTTTCATTTCCTCTGGTGGCCTTAAAGACGTCCGGACCTCTTCGTCCTCGCTGCTGTGCCTCAGCTTTGTCTTTGGATTTGGATTTGACTTTCGTCTTCCGCTGCTTCACCTTGAATGTTGGGCTTTCACTTTCTTCATGTATCCCAATTACACACACACACACACACACACACACACACACACACACACACACACACACACACACACACACACACACACACACACACACACACACATACACACACACTACATTAATTAAAAATATGCTATTAATTATACCCTTCTCCTTTACTATATTACTCTTGCTTGTGTTTCTCGTAGTGGCCGGGAGTGAGTCACAACGCTTTACGCTAGGCTAAACACCTTCACGGCCGCATCTCGCTGCAGGAGAAGCAAAAACCAGTTTCACGCGGCGTCTCCGTCTGTCTGGCCGCTGTTTACAATCGTGTCGGCCAACTGGTTCCGGATCCGCCATGCAGGCTCACGTCCCAAGCCGGATAACTTGCATCTTCTTCATTTTTGGGATTACAAAACACGTATTTCCTTCCACTCCTCTGCTCAGCCTCGTCCGATGGGCTTCAAAGGTCTTCTCAGGTTTCGCTTGGCCGCCCACTCATCCGCATTATTTGCTGACTGTCATCCACTAGTCCTGCCTGCCTGAGTGACGTCATCAACAGCGGCTCAAGACAAAGGCCAGCCCAGACTACAGCTTCCCTTCGTGTCAACTTGTCTCGTTATTTTTGTGATACATCTTTTACTTTGAAGACACGTCCAGCCAACATAAATTAATACTCCTTAGGCTTGACTGATATTCTGCTTGTTAGTTATTTTGGTTATATGTTAAACGTCAATAAAATGGCGTATTTGCAAATGTGGTCTCTTGTAAGGCTACGAGCTGCCAGGATACATTGAGATGCAAGATAATTCTCTCCTTTTCATCCTTGCGTCTTTTCTAAATTTGCTGACATCATTTCACTGCATTATAGCGTTCACGAAGCCTTGAACTGGTATCAGGACGCACAAGGCGAATGCTGTTACCCACACCGCCGTAAAATGTTGTACACTAGGGGCCGATGCTGCCATGAAGATCGTCATTATGATTATGAAAGTGAAAGTCTCCGGCAGGAATATAAAGCCGGTGAGGATAGTGAAGGAAGGTGGAGAAAGGGAAAAGGGTGATGGCTTGAGAGAGAGAGAGAGAGAGAGAGAGAGAGAGAGAGAGAGAGAGAGAGAGAGAGAGAGAGAGAGAGAGAGAGAGAGAGAGAGAGAGAGAGAGAGAGACTGCTATCGAGGAAGGATGGTTAAGAGGCTCGAAGTGGAGAGGAAGGGCGTGGGAAGAATATCTCGGGAGGGACGCTCTTAGGAAAACAGGAAAGAGGATGGAAGGAGAGAAAAGGACGTGACGCTGTATATTAGAAAGAAGTCGTGCAAGAATGCAAAAACATATTGCACACGGATGGGTGACAAATATTCCAGCAAGAAATGGAAAAAAAACCATGAAGAATATAATTACAAAAACGTTAAATTCATTATCTTCCTTCTCATCAACTTATACATACACATAACATTAATTTAATAAAGTCGTGGTCGTGTTAGAGCGAACCGTAACGCTCAAAACGACCATCCAGTTATTATAAGTATGGTACTTTACGTGTGTGTCAGTGGCGGATGGCGTGTATGTACCTTTGCGTGTATGCGTGTGTACCTTGGTTGTGTAAGTGTTTATCTTAACCTGGTGTTGAGGATGAGTCTCAGAAGCTCCATAATGACAATGTTTCAACGTTAGCCCGTGAAAACAGCTTGTAATGCCCCTGTTCGTAGAGGCTGTTGTTACGTGCCTGGTGGGGCGATCATGCTATCTGGGGAGGACATCTCTTCACCACTTCCTGCCGCCCTTTGAGAGGAAAATAAAGACTAATAAACTATTGGAACTGACGAAACAATGGACGTAAAAAGAGCCTATTTTCCAGCCGTAGGATTTTACCCATGATGGCGCACAGATATTCCTGGCAGGGAATTCTAACTCAATGATGGTTTGGGTTGGGTTGATATGTTTTATTAGTGTTAGTTTATAGGGAAATAACTCAGTAAAACAAATACTTTATAGAATGAGAATATAAAACAATGTATCAGAAAAGGCGTTAATTAATTTCGTCAACGTATTTATCACGCTCAGGCGATTGATTTGTCTCTATTCAATATTTATATAATTTCCACAGGTATATTTTGCTTTTTCTTACCTCCAGTGTGTTATTTTTACCTTCACCTCCACGATGAAAATGTCCCGCGCGCCCAGGAAACAGATCCTCTTACCTGTGGCTCCTTCCCGCTTCTCACCTGGTCATTAGCACCTCCTTCGCTCACCATTTTCACGCCCGCCTCCACAGCCACGTCGCCCCCCACCCCCTCCTCCCCTTTCACCCTCCTCCCTCGTCTTCCCCATGCCGCTACCCTACCACTGCCCTCGACCAACATCTCTCCCACAAAAACACTCACACCTCACTCCGTTTCTTCCTCTTATGTCTTCCCTCACTTTCTCACTCCACTTCTTTCTTTCTTCCCTCAGGACCTACTCCCTTCCCTTCATCACCCATCCTCACATGCGCCCTCACTCCCCAATCATTCTTCCATAGTTTCTCTATTACACCGAACAGCGACTACGGTGCTCCCCAACGGCGCCCACAGCCTTCCTCCCTTCCGTTCCTTTTCCCTACTTCAGGAAACAACTTTGGCTCTCAAATCATGTTCACTCTGTCCATTAGCAGAGAAAGTAATTCCATTATGCTTTCCATTACTAAGTACAGGTATCAGAACGTGGAATATAATAACATGCATTACTTATTAGCATTAACATTTCGACAGAGCGTGAGCAACACAGTTTTCATAGTTGAAATAGGTGCTTCAATAATTAACATGCAAACCGCCCTGGTCAGAATTAGCTAGGGTTTGCAAACTATTATGCAATGAAACTTGATAGAGGAATAATTTGGGATTAACTGAAATAATGAACCCTTTGTATGTTAAGTAAGTTTATAAACTTACTAATGTATTAAAGAAATATCAATGATGAAATATTTCATTAATAATCATGATTTAGTTTGTGTCGGGAGATTAAAGTGATTTATTATTTTACCTTGAACTTATGTTTTATATATAATAAGATAAAATGTTTCATGCATCTTTCCATCGGTAATGCCACGTTTAGGCGTCACGTTTTCACTATTCAAGAAAGATGGATATAAATTTATCTTCGTCGCACTCTATTTTTTCGCTTTTATGTCACAGACATTGACAGGATATCAAACTTGCAAACTGAATAGAATACAAGAGTGTCTGTGACGTAAAGTTCATAGTTACAGATTCTTTTTTCCCTAACATTCATGGGAAAATGCAGGTTTCAAAGAAATAATTGCGAGATCGAATAACAATTTACGTTAAACACGAATAATTTAATTAATTAAGCACGAGGACTTCATATTTCCTATAAGATAAAGGTACTTTTATTGGCAACAAACTACCAAACAGTAGAGTTGAGAGTGAACCTGCCGAAACTAAGTCAGAAATGATATATTCAACCCTCAAGCCAACAAACACCCGCCCTAGTACACCTGTAATTATCTTTCGGCACCAGTGGTCGCTGTGCGAGTTGTTTGGTGTTCCGAGTTACCTTCACCAAACTGCATTTAACCTGGACCTTGTCAGCGGCGCAGACTTTGGGCGTTTGATAGCGTCAACGGCTTCCCAGGGGGCCTGTAGCTGGTCTTATCTCTCCCCTTTATCTAATTGTGTTTACATGAGAGTTGAATTTAAGTAACTCAGTTCCCAGGCGGTTTGTTTGGTCTGACGGGAGGCTGACGGCGGCTGTCATAGAGAGACGGTTTGGAGGATACATGCGCGCACGCGTGCACCAACTAACACCCACCCACCCACATATACACGCATGAAAAAAAAGATAAGCATTCAAAAGACATTATTTAATTTAATGACGTTAAAACTTGTTGCTGTCATCTGCAGTGACACCATGACGAATTTTAATCAAATTGCAAAAGCAAGTCATATATTTAAAGTCCTGTGTGAATTTCATGCGCGTCTGATATTGAATTGGGACAGGTGAGAACGGCATCTAACGACACCTTAGACTTACCATCACAACACACCCGTTCTGACAATAATGTGAGTCTTACCAGGAAGCAGTGTGTGTGTTCCTCCTGAGACACAAAGACTCCAGCCTCTTCCAGCTCACCCGTTTGCCTCATGCAACGTAATTTTCCAGCATCACTCGACCGAAAATTCTGAAGTCTAGCCCATCCATCCTGTACTTGGCGGGGAGGAAAAAAGATTGTGTATATGATTTTCTCTCCATCTTGTCTATATCGTTCACTTTGCATAGATGTCCTGTAATGGAGTAACAAAGAGATGGACGAATTGCGAAGAGAGACGTAAAGAAAATAAAAAATAACATAGATGGCGGTCCCTCCCAAAGGTTCGCTACCATAAAGATTATCTGAGGCACCATTTGCAACCCAACTATATAAGGCCCCTAAAACTTCCTATTGGGATCCTTGCTGCTCCCTGATTCCTCCTTAGCTTACTTTCTCACTCCATCCTCCCACACGCCAGCCATATTCACCTCATCCTAACCAATCTCTCTCAAAAATCTTTCCGCTCCCTCATTCGCCTTATTTTTTTTCCTCCTCCTCATCCCCCTTTTCTTCACATTTTTCTCCATCCCCCATTTCTTACACATCTCTACCTCCTATTTTCTTATCGTATTTATTATTCCCTCCAAATATTTATCCTAACATCATCTACAGCCTCCTTTCCTCACTCCTGAATCCTGACCGCCTCAGTTTCCTCACATTTCCTTCCACCATCCTTCTTTATCCCTTATTCTCGTCTACGTTGCCCCTCCCTCTACTTACCTGTAGGTCTGACTGAGCCTGAAAGCCAAGTCCCATGAGGAATGTCTTGCAGTTTGAATGAGTTTTCGAGGAAGGTTGAGTGGGGATTCGAGTCAATTAAGTAGGAAACTGGAAGCGAGGAGAGAAAGGAATACATATAATGAGAAAAGTTATCTATAATTATATTTTATAGTGTAACATTTGAGGAAGCATTTTTCTTTATTAGTGATCAGTTTGGGTGAACCACATAACGTTGAAATCTACAGTTAGTAAAGGGTGTTATATTGCCCTCCCATCCTCTGAAAGTAACCCCATACAAATAGGAATAACACAATTTTTAAAAGTCCGATAAAGAGAAAATTTCGTAATAATGTAGAATTAACTTAAGTAAAAAAAAAATAATAATAAGGATCTCTGCGGGTGGAAAAGAGCGTCGAGAGAACAGGAAGGTAAAGGGAGCGAAGGGGGCTGGTTGTGGGTCTGGACGGGACTGGACTAGGTGAGATGGGCCCCAGGATACCACATGGGTGACTCGTAAACATTGGCTGGTGAGGTAATTTGTGGCTTTTGGTCGAGAAGTGGTCAGTTTAAGGATGGCGGGAGTGAGGGAAAGCCCGTCACTCCCTAATGAACGAGGAATTGTAAGTTCGTCACTGTGTCAGAATGTAACGTAATGAAGAACGAAGCTTAATGAAATGCTAAGAAAACGAGTCATACAGTTTTCCTTCGATCACGAACAGAAATGAGCGGAAAGTTATAGAATTCAGTGTTTGCAGTGAAAACAAATTTTAAAACGATTCCTGCACCATTCTCTCTCTCTCTCTCTCTCTCTCTCTCTCTCTCTCTCTCTCTCTCTCTCTCTCTCTCTCTCTCTCTCTCTCTCTCTCTCTCTCTCTCTCTCTCTCTCTCTCTCTCTCTCTCTCTCTCTCTCTCTCTCTCTCGCACGCACACACACACACACACACACACGCACACGCACACCACCTGCTTCTTACACCACGAGAGTTACGAAGCGTGGAACTCCTCGCGTTGTCGTCATCACCTCTTCTTCCTCCTCCTCCTCTTAAGCGCTCAAGACGACGGGGAGGTGAAGCGAATAACACACATGAAAGACCCAGAACACAGGCGACTGTCGGGCGAAGGGCGAGGCTGGAAGACTCTTTGTCAGGACGATCCTTCCTGTAAACAGATTTTCCTCCCCAGGTCGAGCAAATTGAGAGTTTTGTAGAAGGACGAAGTGAAACTAAAGCTCCGGAAAATTAAGTCATATACGCAGGGAGTAGGGTATTGTACTAAGAGAGAGAGAGAGAGAGAGAGAGAGAGAGAGAGAGAGAGAGAGAGAGAGAGAGAGAGAGAGAGAGAGAGAGAGAGAGAGAGAGAGAGAGAGAGATACCCTTCATGGGCAGACCTTTCCAACCCAGTTACAGGTCTGTCCGCTTGAGGAGGAAAAATAACAAGAGGAAAGGAGAAAGAAGGAAAGCATCGGGCATGCAGAAGGAAGGGAAAGGGAAGTATTGGAGACGAGGATGGAAGCAATATATATATCGATAGCGAGGAGGAAGTGACCAGATTTCTGATTTTTCCACTCTTTCAATCTACGTCAAAAGGGGCATGATCTCGATGAATTTATCACCGTCCTCACTCCTGCCTCCTTGCCTCCTTGGCTCCTGCACCCACACCCGCTTGCCGTCCTCCGTGAATCCTTCTAGACCACGTTCACCTTTGAGAGCCGTCCAACTAGTCGTGGTCGTAGGCACCCTAAGATCACCTCTGTATAGATTCAGATAGTGTTCATCATCGTCTTTGAAACGCCTCTGATTTCGCTCCTTTGAATTCGTTGCCCGTTTTGGTATCTTGCTCTATGGTTGCGTGCTGTGTGTTTCTCTCTCTCTCTCTCTCTCTCTCTCTCTCTCTCTCTCTCTCTCTCTCTCTCTCTCTCTCTCTCTCTCTCTCTCTCTCTCTCTCTCTCTCTCTCTCTCTCTCTCTCACTTATTTTGACTCAAAGTAACAGGCAGAAAGGTGAGACTAAGTGACGTACCGGACTCAGTTTTGAAAAAGGAAAAGTGTGGCAGAAGATCCTTACTTATTCTCTTTTGCGCAGTATTAAAGCGAACAAAAGCTGCTGAAAATACACGCCCAACTCAGTGGCAGTAGCAGGGATTAGGACGCGTAATAACCTCAGTGGCATTAGCAGGCTGTTGTAATGTTTTGCTCAGTACTAAGTTTCCTCTAAAACCTTATTATTTCCAGGTTTGTGTTGCCAGAATCCTTGTCTTAACCCTCTTCTTCCTCTCATGTTGTTATTTTTCTTTATATGTAGCTTATTTTGAACTTCTATGTATTTTGATAATTTCACTTTATTATTTCTATTTCATCCTTTAGGCATATTAGTTTGTTTTTATTTTCCATTCTCTTGTTCTTGATTTTTCGACAGTTAATTCTCTTTGTGTCTTCATCTTTGTGTGGGTTTTTTTCTTCTTTTTTTCTTCTCTCTCTCTCTCTCTCTCTCTCTCTCTCTCTCTCTCTCTCTCTCTCTCTCTCTCTCTCTCTCTCTCTCTCTCTCTCTCTCTCTCTCTCTCTCTCTCTCTCTCTCTCTCTCTCTCTCTCTCTCTCACTTTTACTTACGTGTGTGTGTGTGTGTGTGTGTGTGTGTGTGTGTGTGTGTGTGTGTGTGTGTGTGTGTGTGTGTGTGTGTGTGTGTGTGTGTGTCTGTGTGTGTGTGTATTTACGCGTGCGTGCGCACCCAACAAACAAACATTAGGACTGGTGAAATTGGGACTTCCTGCGAGGCTTGTGAGGTCTTTTTCACGCGAGTGTTGAGCGATTGTGTCTGTCAGTTTCAATTTGTGGGCATTAAGAGACCATTCGGCTTGATTTTGCTTCTTTCTTCTTTTTTTTCACAGATTTTACTGTTCTATATTTATCATTGTTAGCTGTGTGCTTATTGCTGCAACGTTTCTATGTTTTTTTTTTCCATATTTTCACTGTCTCGTATAGTAAGATTTAAACATTTCCAAGCCGTATAATTATTCACGGCATTTTACAGTCGTAACTTTTCCCAACTATCAGTCTATATATTTTTTTCCCCGCCGCCGTTTACCTGTATCTCTCCTTTCCCTCCTGTACTATAATTTTTCTTTTCTTTTTTATCCCCATCTATTCCCCTATCCCTTCACGCAACCCTTAAAAACGATTATCCCAAAATATTTAATCGCTCAATCAGGCTTAATATCCCGACCTGCTAATTATAACCTGCACCACCTTTCTCTCGCGGTCCGCCGAGGGTGAAGGTGGTTCGTCAAGAAGGAAATTACACGCTTGGACGCTCGCATGTTACAAAGGACCGTGTTCGTTTTTTACGCCTTGCACCGAAATATGTCAGTGAACTCCAACACGCTACCTCTTTCTCATTTCCTCTCTTATATAGTACTCCATTTTCGTGCTCGTCCCCATAGCCCTCGGCCTCTTCTTCTTCTTTCTCGTCCTCGTTGTTATCGTTGTCGTTGTCGTTGTCCTTGTCCTTGTCCTCCTCCTCCTCCTCCTCCTCCTCCTCCTCCTCCTCCTCCTCCTCCTCCAGACACATTACTCCTTAACTCTTCTCTTCATCACATCCACACCTGCACCGTAACTAAATCCATCATTCTTATCTCGCTCTGTATATCACTCCAGTACATCCCTCCCTAATATTAAGCCCTCTCACCCTGGCTACAGTAGCGCCATCCCATTCAATCTTCAGTCTCACCACGCTTCCCTTCTCCCCCTACACCACCTCCTGCCTCACCCTCGTTTTGTAATATATCGTGTCGTGTCAGCGTGTGTTGGGGGCAGAATATTTTTTCTAACCCGCTCTTGACGTAATGAGGGTGCTAGTGGATCATTAAGCGGGATAATTAAGTACTTGGGAGCTGAGGTGGGTGCTGGGGGTCTCTACCTGAAAATCGAAGGTGAGTGTGGTCCTCTGTGGTGGGGTGAGGCGGCCCATGGGTGAGGGAGAAGGATGGGCCTCAGTATAAGAGTGACAGATATGGAGATTGAAAGTGAGGATACGAGAAGGAGAAGAAAGTGTCAAATAAATAAGAGTATTCATAGCATGTGAAGACGCTTCTATGGAGATGTAAGGGCGCTTTTTTTTCCGTCTACTTTTTTTTCACCTCACTCCGATATTAGAATTATACGTATATACATATTTGAAGTGTGATGCTCTTCATGCTTCCTGTGAATAAATGAGAGTATTCCTAGTATATACTCGCGCTACTGCATGCGGATGAAAGGATTATTTTTTCTCTTTGCTTCTCTATATCCCTTCAAGCCCATCACAAGTTATATGTATATATTGAACTTCGTATTCTGGGACTGTTACAGCTTCACCCTATACACACTCAACTATTACCTTTCTATGAAGAGCAAAACACAAAATACATATGATATAACTATTGAAATGTAAGGTTAGGTTTTTGTCCTTTTCCATTACATTCCTTCGAGACTATCAAGTTATAGTACGTAAAAGCAAATATCATTTCAGGATTATAATATGAGTATAAACTCATCACATTTCCCTTGATCGTTTCTAGGCTTGTATACCCAACGCATTGCCACCTCGCCCTCAACAGTGAAATATGAGGGGTTGTTAGCGTCGTCTGGTGATAAGACATGAAATATGCTATACGTTGAATATGACATACGGTAGCTCTCTCTCCTCCGGTGATAAATTTAATGCACTGCGCTCTGTATCAAGAGAAACTGCAGCGTGTGATGCGTAGCGGCTCTACATCTTATTAAGTTTGCCTGTTCTCTGAGATACAGCATTTCAAACTTAATCGAGCCCGTGATTGATTGGGAAAAATTAAAAAACACGCATTATATTCAGCGTGAAAGAAAGGGTCTCAAATTCTACCAGACAAGAGAGAGAGAGAGAGAGAGAGAGAGAGAGAGAGAGAGAGAGAGAGAGAGAGAGAGAGAGAGAGAGAGAGAGAGAGAGAGAGAGAGAGAGAGAGACTTACAAACAGATCAGACAGACAGCCAGAAACGGAGGGAGACATTTTCAGGTTGTCACACTTCAACTTTTCACACTGACGCACAAGTAGGAGGGAGAACAATTGGGGAGAACAATTGGCTGAGGATAATCCCATTAGAACCCACCTGGGGATTCTAGTGTCCTCGCACTCAGGTGAGCTTTACAACACCTGTGTGATGGACTAACACGAGCACCGAGGGAAATGTGTGTTTCTCCGTTTCATTCAAGGATAATTTTTTTCCTTCACAGTTTTTGTCGTCTTTGTATCAGTTCCGGTTTTTTTTCCATTAAGTGAATTGAGTGCGATTGTGTGTTCCTCTTTAATTACTTGTGTGTTGCAGTTTCATAAATATTGTGTGTGTGTGTGTGTGTGTGTGTGTGTGTGTGTGTGTGTGTGTGTGTGTGTGTGTGTGTGTGTGTGTGTGTGTGGTGTGTGTGTGTATCGAGTTCAAGGAAATGTAAAATGGCAATTCTCTCAGGCATATGGTTACGTTATATTATGTGCTTATTTATTTATTGAAAGAGAGAGAGAGAGAGAGAGAGAGAGAGAGAGAGAGAGAGAGAGAGGAGAGAGAGAGAGAGAGAGAGAGAGAGAGAGAGAGAGAGAGAGAGAGAGAAAGAGAGTGTCTGCCGCGCACGTGTTTCCCTTGGGGCCTTAAACCTAGTCATCAACTAAAATAATAGCGAAGCAACAAGTTAGAGGCGAATCCGGGTTGTCGAGGGGAAGGCGAGGAGGGAGGGAAGGAAATGGTCATCATGAGAGGGAAGGGACCAGAAAAAGAGAGAGAGAGAGAGAGAGAGGAGAGAGAGAGAGAGAGAGAGAGAGAGAGAGAGAGAGAGAGAGAGAGAGAATAACAATGCTTTCTATTTATAATCACAAAATATATTGACATAGCTTATGAAAATGATGAATACCGAAAGATGTGTCTGAATGGAACGCTCTAAGTAGAAAGGAAACATTTTATCTGTGTGTACCGGGAGCAATTTTTTTTCCCTTCCCGTGAAATTAAGGCAGATTGATTATCGGATTAGTAATATAAAACCGGCGTTGCTGTGAAAGGAAAATACTGACAAAAAAAAAGAAAAAAGTAAAGGTGGTGGAATGTAATTTGTTAGTGTTCTATAATAAAATATCTGAGTTATTACTAGGGAGATATTTCCAGCTACAGCGGTGTAAGAAAATATGGTAAAAAAAAAAGAATGGTGTAATACTGGAGCAGAATTTATATTGCAATGAAGGACTGATTATTACTGCTGGAAACAAAGAACACAGACAGTAATGACGCTAAGTTGAGAGAGAGAGAGAGAGAGAGAGAGAGAGAGAGAGAGAGAGAGAGAGAGAGAGAGAGAGAGAGAGAGAGAGAGAGAGAGAGAGAGAGAGAGATAATTTAACTTGAAAAGAAGGAAACAGAGAACGAAAGAAAGAAAATGAGCCTTTGTAAATGAGCCAGGTACGGTAGGTGGCTTGGATGTGAAGGAAACGGGAAGAGAGGAGAGAGAGAGAGAGAGAGAGAGAGAGAGAGAGAGAGGAGAGAGAGAGAGAGAGAGAGAGAGAGAAGAGAGAGCCTTGAGGGAGAGGAAGAAACTGAAGGTCATCTTAGTCATTTCACTCCCTTGTCCCTTCTTCACCACTCCTACTGTTGTCACCACCACCACCACCACCACCACCACCACCACCACCACCACCACTACTATCAAATGTACCACTGACCCTGACATCACGCTTTTAAAAATACTAGAAAAGTATGAGATTTATGTTTAAAAAAAGGTATGCAATAGTAAAGAAAGAACAGAAGACGCTCGTTCTTTTGAGCTATAGTTGAATGGAAATGAAATGTGATATAGATGTAAAAAGTGGGGAAATAATTCGAATCAGTTGTAATTTACTAACAATTATAGTTAAGGAATAAAATATATCTAATTCGTTTTATTGAGTGGATTTAAGGTAGGTCATCTCTATGCATTTTTGTTGTAGGAGACGAGCGAAATCATGAAAGTTAAATAATATAACCCCACCACCACCACCACCACCACCACCACCACCACCACCACCACCACCACCACCACCACCACCACTACTACTATAAATACAAACCAACAACTGCAACACCACAACACCATGTATCGGGTTCACCTTCATCACCTGGATCGTAAAAAGGAAAAGCTCGACTCAGCGATCGATATCGTAGTGTTTAGTGAACTGTCTCTTCAAATATTACTTAGCAG
>JAXIVD010006831.1:10000-22399 GCA_036785275.1 Cancer borealis | reverse complement strand
GAGAGGGGGGGGGAACAAAATAAGAGATAAATCGAGGAGGAAACGGAGGGAGGGAGGGAGGGGGGTTGCTAAGGGATTAAGGAATTAACACCTTGTGGCCTGGAGGCGGTGGGGATTATAGTACATTGATTTTACAAACTATGCTTATTGATAAATGGGTCCAACCCACTACATTTCTGTAGATAATACTATAACCAATCATATATTACCAAAGTTACCTACGACAAACATGATAAAACAACTTAAAATTTACTAAAACACTAAACGTTAAACTAGCAGTAACAACGACAAACATGATAAAACAACTCAAAATTTACTAAAACACTAAACGTTAAACTAACAGTAACCTAAGACCAATAAAAATATCAGGAACATAAATTAATATAAGACCATATGAAGAAGCTAGATATACAAACCAAAGCATAAAAACCAAATAGATATACAAACCGAATAACAGACATATTAAAAACAAAGAGATACACACCAAACATGAAATAAAATTTCCTATAAGACAAGTAAAACATAATCTTGACTAATTTTGAGAATATAACTTTAAAACTGAGTTTATCACAGCACACAAATTCGCATTTTCAAACGATCCACTAAATAAATCACTTAAAGAGTTAAACCCATATGTATCACGAATATGTTGTGAAATAGGACACAGTTGTATCACGTGAGCCTCCGTTTGCACCTGTCCGCAGGGACACAGCCACTCTTCTAGGGGAAGGAGGCCACGCCCCCTCCTATTCCATCTTCCTACCTCTACAGCCAGCCAATGTGCCGATAGACGAAAGCGGCTGAATGACAGTCTATGGTCTTCCCTAATTATATGACCACACGTGTATATATCATGGACAGACAAACTGGGGTTGATTTCTTTGTAGGTAACTTTCCTCGAGGAAGCTGAGAGGGACAAGTCTCGTTTAAGTGTTTCCATTGCTACGGCTATATCATTTATATCATTATTGAGCAATTGTGACACATAAGTACCAGTATTGAATCTTGCATTGATAGTTGTATTTATTGCGAAAACCAAAGGATCATCAGTCATCAGTGAACGCTCCTGCCATATCTTTCAGAAAAATTTTCTTTGCTTGCTTCGGACTAGGGTGGGATCCAGGAAACAGTGGTGTAGCTGCGACCGCCGCCACCTAACTATTTACACTCCCGACCGAGTTACGACAAAGCTCTCCGCTGCATTCAGAAGGGGGGATAGTCGATATCGTAACCTCGGCAGAGTTGCATCCCTTCCAATACGTTACGATTGTCGTCACGAGGCGTGACATCATTGCCAGCCAATGACAACACTGTTTACAAAACAAAGTAGCCAATCGCAGGGCATTCACGTTATCAATGTTTACAAACAAACAGAGAGAAATGGCTTGTCCCCCACCTTCAAAGAAAGTTAGGCGTCCTAATTTCACCGAAACAGAGGTGCTCACGCTTATTGAGGAGGTGAAAAAGCTTGAGCATATGTCATATTATCCAAGTTGGATAATACAGTGACAGCTCGTTCTAAAAAATTTGCGTGGGAAGAGGTGACGAGCTGTGTGAATGCTGTGAGCACAACAAAACGCAAACCAGACGAGGTCTAAACCAAATTTAAAGACCTCAAAATTTTGGTGAAGAAGAAAGCAGGCCAACTATATAAGGAAAGACATCAAACAGGTAAGAATAGAATGTTTCCACTTTATGATATATTTATGTCACATATCTTGCACTAACGTTCAACCCTAACCCTGTTGGGATATTGTGTTAATATCAACACAATGAGGTATGTTTATAGGTAAAATAACGGTAAATCTTACTATTAACACCTCCTCACGAATCACCAAAGTATTCACATAGGTGATGAGGTACGTAGTGTAGAACACGATAGTGATTTTATTTGGGGGTTATAACCTATTTCTTCATAATTATGTTAGGTTAGGAAGGGCATAAAGCAGGTGATTGATTAGGAAGTTTAAGAGAAAAACTATAAACAGATTTGTGCTAGATTACATTTTGAAAAGAAATGTTGCTTTGTTACCACATTATTTATAACAAATTCCACCTCCTCTATCAAGTTGATTAATTCATGTGTGCTATCAGCCCTTGGTCACTTAATGCTAAGGGATCAAGGCGATCACGAAAACGACGCTCCCGTCTGAGAGCCCGATCATGGAAGATACCTACAAAAATTGCCATCTCTGCTTTCACTTCTGCTACGTGCACTACAAAAACAATAACAAAGGCATCGTCGCCATCGGACGTACGCTTCTATAACAGCGTAGCTTTTATATTCATGCAAACCTATGTCTGTAGATCAAGAATTAGTTAAATATGATTAAATGACTACAATAATTTTTTAAAGAGGCATTTCCTAGTACTTCACGCACAAAAAGAGCAAAAAAACCACTCCTACTACTGGGTCGGGCAGTCGTAGAATTTGTCGCAGCTTGTGACGTCACCGTACTCCCACAATCCGTTGTTGGATCCAGTGTAAGCGACTTACGACAAATTGCGAGAAAGTTCAAGAGTTACGCAGTCGTAAGTGTTTCCTGGATCCCGGCCCTGGCAGATCTTTCAGAGGTGGATACCCTAACTCAACATAACACATGTCGTTGCAAGTCGCTGCCCTCACACCCAATAAACGTTTGATACATAAATTAAACAATCTTGTCACAGGCCTTAGATCAGCGTTTAACCAAGACTCATACCCTTACAACAATGATGACATGAGTGCAGCATTAAATATCCGTTTTTTAACTATAAATGGTACGTCATTGTTTTTCTTTAGGAATGACACAAATTTATTGACATGAGCCATTTTTGTACGTGCGTGAGCCTTGACAGCAGAAGAGGTAGAGCCATCACACGTAAATGGGGAACCTAAATACTCATACTGTTCACATGGTTCCACTACCAAGTCATCCAGCCTAAATGACTCACTATCACACAAGCTTCCACAGATAACAAAGAATTTAGTTTTTGACTGGTTAATTTTCATTCCGTAATTTGTACAATAACTATGTAGAACCTCCAATTTTCTCAACATATTAGCTCTAGAAGTGGCTAGAAGAACTGTATCATCCATCATTACAAGCAAGTGGAGCCATGACAAGAAACCATCCGGTGCACAATTTTCTTTGATAAGCTTAATAAAATCGTTCACATAAAATAAACAGTAGCCAAGATGTGGGTGATCCTTGGCGTACACCAATCGTGACAGATATAATTACTGAACCAATAGACTAATCCAGACCAATACACACCCAGATCAAGACTGCAAGACCAACACAGACCCACACAGACCCACACCAAGATACCCAGACTCACACAGATCCACATCCAGATACCCAGACTCACATAAACCCACACACAGACACACAGACCCAAACCCAAAACCACACCCAGAGGCCCAAACCCACACAGATCCACACAAATAATCTGTGTGGGACTGGATTTCTGGGTGACTGAGTGTGAGTCTGTGTGGGTCTGGGTGTCTGGGTGTGGGTCCGTGTGGGTCTGGGTGGGTCTGGGTGTCTGAGTGTCTAGATGTCTGGGTGTGGGTCTATGTGAGACTGTGTGGGTTTGGGTTTCTGAGTGAGGGTCCCTGTGGGTCTATGTGGGTCTGGGTATCTGAGTGTTGGTCTGTGTGGTTTTGGGTGTCTGGGCGTCTGTATGTGGGTCTGTGTGGTTCTGGGTGTCTAGGCGTCTGTGTCTGGGTCTGTGTGGGTCTGTGTGCCTGGGTGTCTAGGTAAGGGTCTGTGTGGGTCTGGTTGTCTGGGTGAGGGTCTGGTTGTCTGGATGTGGGTCTGTGAGGGTCTGTGGGTCTGGGTGTCTGGGTCTGTGTAGGTCTGAGTGTCTGGGTGTAGATCTGTGAGGGCATACACACACAGACCTACACTCAGACATCCAGAGAGACACAGATCCCCATCCAGACACCTAGACACTCAGAACTACAGAGAACCACACCCAGACAACCAGACATGCAGACCCACAAAGACCAACACACAGAAACCCAAACCCACACTCAGACACCCAGAGCCACACAGACCCTGACAGATTCAACACCCAGACACCGTCACAGACCCACACCCAGACACCCAGACCCAAACAGACTCACACCCAGACACCCAGACCCAAACAGACACCCACACAAACACACACACACCAAGACACATACAAACACATACGCACACACACACACACACACACACACACACACACACACACACACACACACACACACACACACACACACACACACCCACACACACACACACACACACACACACACACACACACACACACACACCTACGCAAAAACACACCCAGACACCCACACAAACACACACACACACACACACACACACACACACACACACAGACACACACACACACACACACACACACACACACACACACACACACACACACCAAGACACACACACACAAGAACACACACACACACACACACACACACACACACACACACACACACACACACACACACACACACACACACACACACACACACACACACATAGACACACCCACACAAACACCTACGCAAACACACACCCAGACACCCACACAAACACACACCCAGACACCCACACAAACACTCACACAAACATTCACACAAACACACACCAAGACACCCAGACACCCACACAAACACATCCAGGCACCCACACAAACACACACCCAAGCACCCACACAAACACCCACACAAACATAAAACCAGACACCCACACAAACACACACCCAGACACCCACACAAACGCGCACATACACACACAAACACAAACCCAGACACCCACAGAAGCACACACAAAAAGACACACCCACATAAACATGCATACAAACACCCACACATACACACACCCAGACACCCAAACAAACACACACACACACACAAACACACATCCGGACACCCACAGAAGCACACACAAAAACACACACCCACATACCCACACAAACACACACCCAGACACCCACACAAACACACACCAGACACACACACAAACACACACCCAATCACCCACACAAACACAATACAAACACACTCAGACACCCACACAAACACACACACAAACACACATCTAGACACCCATAAAAACACACACCCAGACACCCACACAAACACACACCCAGCCACACGCACAAACACACACCCAGACACCAACCTAAACACACACCCAGACGCCAACCTAAACACACACCCAGACACACGCACAAACACACGCCCAGACACACACACAAAAACACAGACAAACACCCACACAAATATACACCCAGACACTTACACAAACACACACCCAGACACCCACACAAACACACCCAGACACCCACACAAACACACACTCAGACACCCACACAAACACACATCCAGACACTCACACAAACACACCCAGACACTCACACAAACACACACCCAGACACTCGTACACACACTTCCACACACACACACACACACACACACACACACACACACACACACACACACACACACACACACACACACACACACACACACACACACACACACACACATCCAGACACCAACACAAACACACACCCAGACACCCACACAAACACACACCCAGACACCCACACAAACACACACCTAGACACTCACACAAACACATACCCAAACACCCACACAAACAGATATCCTGACACACACAAACACACACACACACATACACAGACAGCCACACAAACACACACCCAGACACCCACATAAGCACACACCCTCAAACTCCCGCACAAACACACCTAGACACTCACACAAACACACACCCAAACACCCACACAAACATACACCCAGACACCCACACAAACACACACCCAGACACTCACACAAACACACACCCAAACACCCACACAAACACACACCCAGACACCCATCCACACACACACACACAGACACACACACACAAACACGCACACACACACGGTCCGCTAGCGTAGTGGTTAGCGCACTCGGCTCACAACCGAGGGACCAGGGTTTGATCCCCTGGGCGGACGGAGAATATTTGGGCGAGTCTCCTTTCACGTGTAGCCTCTGTTCACCTAGCAGTGAGTAGGTAAGTCGAGGGGTTGTGACCTCGTTGTCCCGGTGTGTTGTGTGTGAGTGGTCTCGGTCCAACCCAAAGATTGGTCACTATGAGCTCTGAGCTCTTTCCATAGGGGGACAGCCGGCTGTCTCGAGAGAGACCAGCAGCAGACTGTGACAGTGAATAACAAACACCCACACAAACACACATCAAGACACACACAAAAGCACACACAGACACCCATACAAACACACACACAGACACCCACACAAACACACTCCCTCAAACACCCACACAACACACACCCAGACACCCACACAAGCACAGACCCTCCAACATCCCCACAAACACACACAGACACCCACACAAACACATCCACACAAACACACTCAGACACACACACAAACACACCTAGACACACACAGACACTCAGAACTACAAACACACTCAGGCATCCACACAAACACACCCAGACACACATACAAACACATCCAGACACACGCAGACACCCAGAAACACAAACACACCCAAAACACACACACCCAAACACAACTACACAAACAAACCCAGGCACACACAGAAACACACCTAGACACATACAGACACCCAGAAACACAAACACAACCAGACACCCACATAAACACACCCAGAAACACACAGACACCCAAAAACACAAACACATCCAAACACCTACACAACCTACACATCCAAACACACACACACACACACACACACACACACACACACACACACACACACACACACACACACACACACACACACACACACACACACACACACACACAGACACACACACAAACACCCACATAAACATCCAGACATCCACACAAACACACAAACACACCTAGACACCCACACACACACAACGCATGCACACCCGTACCTTAGCCCCCCAATCCCCCAGACACCCACCTTTCCAAGCTCGGTTTCAGAGTGTGAAGGGTCTCCATTACACCCCCCAGAGTGTCCCCCAGGGTAGTGCCTCCGAAGGAAATTGATCAGAGTCCATTTCTTCCCAGACTCTCCTCCCCCGCCATCAACCTAAGAAGAGAAGGGTTACATCAATTAGACACCTGTTAAGACACACACCTATTAAGACATACCTGTTAAGACACATACCTTGTTATTCACACAGATGTTAAGCTATGGTAGTTAGGGTGTGTGTATACCTAGAAAAAAAAAATGATAAGAATAGTGACGTTAATTATACACCTGTATAGCATAATATAGCTTAACACAACTTAACTTAACTTAACTTAACCTAACCACACCATACCTAATTTAACTTAACTTAACCATACCTAAGCTAACCTAACCTAATATAAACCAAACCTAACCTAAACTAACTTAATCATACCTAACCTAAACTTAACTCAACCTAACCACACCTACCCTAACTTAATCATATCTAAGTTAACTTATCAAACCTATTCATACCTAACCTAACCACACAACACCTAACTTATTAATTAACCCTTTACCGGGCACTCATAGAAATACTTAGATAATTAATTTGTTTACCCTAGTCCATGAAAGTAGAGCCAATTCTAAGGTAGTTTTACTTGTGAACATTTTTCGAAATTTTTCATTTTTATGTTACAAATCTATATTGATGAAGTTATCATATATGGGCACTTGCTATGGGCGTGAAGAAAAAAATCACGAACAACCGGCCTCCGTCGTCTTGTTACAAACTGATATTTGAGTCGCTCTGAACCAATCCTGAGGAAGTGTTGGCCGTGATGTCACACCCACGTCACTAGCCTGAACCTTTCTGACTGGCTTAGGCACGATGTCGTAGCAGCAGACACATACCGAGCGGCTTGTGGGCGCCATTTTCTAAGTAATTTTAAGTGATCATATATGATTTCTTGCCCAATAAAGGGTAACCATATCTAACCTAATCTAACTTAATCATGTCTAAACTAACTTAATCTAAGTTAATCATACGTAACCTAATCACATCACACTTAACCTAATCTAAACCATACCTAACCTAATCTAATTTAATCATACCTAACCTAACTTAATCTAACCACACCACACCCATCCTATCTAAACTTTATTTTACCATATCTAGCCTAACCTATCTTAATCATACCTAACCTAACCTAAACCTAACCTAACCTAACAAAATACTATATAACCCAATTGTGATTTTGAAATATTTCCCCATAATGTGAGAGGTGAGAGTGGAAATCTTAAATAGCAAATGGTAATAGTGATAATAATAATAATAATAATAATAATGATAATAATAATAATAATAATAATAATAATAATAATCATAATAACAATAATAATTATGATAATATTAATAATAACTGTAGTAATAATAATAATAACTGTAGTAATAATAATAATAACAATAATAATAATAATAATAATAATAATAATAATAATAATAATAATAATAATAATAATAATAATAATAATAATAATACAGTAAACCCTCTATATATCGGACATGTATAAATCGGTTATCGGATATATCGGACTATACAGCCACCGAATTATATGCGATATATGCGGCGGGCATCCGGTATAGTTTCCCGCCAAACCAGTCACCCACGCTGATACACGTTGCTCCTTGGTCAGCTTTAGTAATGGGAATTTCGGCTCTTTTCAGGGAGCCGATTCTTTCGTTTTCGTTCACTCAGTAGAGCCGGCTTTTTCGGCTCCCAAATGGCTCTTTCAGCTTTTAAATACAAACGCATACAATTCCCGTCACTACACCCGAGGTTTCAGAAGTTATATTTGATGACAGAGCATATAAGTACCATACATAAATACAGGTAAGTTTAAAAATACAATTATTATCTATTAGGTCTGGATGCTAAGAAGTGTTTTAGTTATTTTGCGCGTGTAGCAAGATAAATCGGATATATCGGATCTTCGGATATATCGAAAAGGGGTTCCCCCAATTGATCCAATTTATAGAGGGTTTATTCTAATAATAATAATAATAATAATAATAATAATAATAATAATAATAATAATAATAATAATAATAATAATAATGCTATTATTAGCAACACAGCTACTACTTCTACGCACTGCTTCTACTATTACTACTACTATTACGATTATTATCTTTACTATCAATAGTGAGTTTACCTTTGCAAACATATATTTCTTCTACATAAGTCGATTTTAGAAAAATATCCCACTTCGTGGGCTCTTACAATCTATCACATAAGTTTACTCATGAAATTTACCTCACATCTCATATTACTAAATTTACGAAATGCATAAGAAAATATTTTATCAAGTTATATGGAATTAACTTAATAATTTTGAACTAATTGGTTAGAATTACACAAGATTGTAGCTATAAATCAAACTATAGTTTAAAAAAAACACATTAATATGTGCTATCCCAGACATGTTTCACGAGTCACAACTGTCATGTCGTTTCTGATTTCCCATTTATAACTATGATTAATGTTGGTGCGAAAGCTAATGTTACTTGCAGGAACGTGTTACTTTTATCACGAGTTTCTTGCGTCGATGGGAAAATATCGATGTAGTTGAGGCTTTGTAAGGCCACCAGAAAACCCCTTGCCTTTTTTTAAAGATTTTGCAACGATAATCATTGAAATGTCTGAGGCTTGGGAGGTTATGAGCACTAGCAGTCACCTTTACCGCGGCACTTACGAGGAGGCTCTCCAGCAACTACTGGTGGAAGAGAAACATTTATTGATATATGAGCTCTCTACCAACGCCTTCATGACTGCCTACAGATGGATAGGCGTGACGAGCATAATGATGTGTCTATTATCCATAAGTGTATTGTTCCTCGGCAAGGCACGAGACATTAGGGAACTAAATGAGCGTGGTTTGGCGAGGGCAGCATTAAGCAAGGAAAGAGAAGCTGTAAACCAACTAACCATGAAGGCACTCACAGAAGTAGAAGTGGCACGGTTGGTAGGTCTTGCAAGGGAGGCATGGCTAGTGTCACGTGGTGTACTGACCCGTGTTCCAGATGACAGACCAGCAGGTAAGTTCTTGTGAGTATTTCTTTCCTTTTCTATCCGTCTGACTATCCATTCATACAGATTTTTGTGAGTATTTCTTCCCTTTTCCTATCCGTCTAACTTTCCATTCATGCAAATTTTTGTAAGTATTGCTTCCTTTTTCCTATCCGTCTGACTATCCATTCATGCAGATTCTTGTGAGTATTTCTTTCCTTTTCCTATCCGTTTAACTATCAATTCATGCAGATTCTTGTGAGTATTTCTTCCCTTTTCCTATCTGTCTAACTATCCATTCATGCAGATTCTTGTGAGTATTTCTTCCCTTTTCCTATCCGTCTAACTATACATTCATGCAGATTCTTGTGAGTAGTATTGCTTCCTTTTCCCTCTCCGTCTAACCATCCATTCATGCAGATTCTTGTGAGTATTTCTTCCCTTTTCCTATCTAACTATCCATTCATGCAGATTCTTGTGAGTATTTCTTCCCTTTTCCTATCCGTCTAACTATCCATTCATGCAGATTCTTGTAAGTAGTATTGCTTCTTTTTTCCTATCCGTCTAACTATCCTTTCATCCATATCGTTTATGAAAGGGGGAGAACAATATTTAATCCGTCCACTATTCCAGCCCCTTCACTCCTACACTCACAGTGGTGGTAGCAAGTGGATGGGAAAACATGAAGGATATTGAGGCCCTCTTACTTCCAGGAAACCCCCTAAAGCCTATCTGGAAAAAAAGGTCCTGGAGCCGTAACTGCTCTTTTATTATCTTTATTATACTTTACTTTATTATACTTTAATCTAGCCTAACCTAACTTAACAAATTCAATATAACATTAAGACTGAATTTTACCTCTGCAGTTAATTTAATGGACAAATTGCAGTTTCAACCTACCAACGATTATCTGATGCGCCTTTTATTTTTTTGGTGATATATATAGTGAATTGGTTGATTTTCTTCGCAAAATGGCTAGTTATCAAGTTATGCCTCTTTCAAGTTTAGGTATGGTTAAGTTAGGTTGGCGAGGTCTGTGGGTGCTTGTCCCTCAGTTAAGAGGTTATTACGCGAGTTGCGTTTAGGTTTGGTTAGGGTTGTCGCTTGGGGAATCGGGCTTGGTTATATAAACTTTTAATATTTTTTATTTTGCCCAGAAATTTTTCTTTCACTTGAGATTTTTTCACCTGAGAGTTTATTGAAGTTCGATTAGGTTAGGTTAATTTAAAAGATATCATGTATTTATTTTGAAACAATATTATCATTTTCTGAGTTTACAAGAAGACAAGAATTAATATGTATTGTGGAGGGGAATTTGCCAGTGGAAGCGAAGATTTCACGTACTTCACAGTGAAATTCGTGTAGCACACCCTGCTAAAATATGCAAGATTACCAGAAACAAGGAAGATATAACTGCAGCCTCTAACCGGGTTTTTTCTTTGAATATTGATATATACTCCCAGGAAAACAGCTAACTTGTAAGAGGAGTGTAGGCACGAAAGGTGTATAACTGTAGCAACTAAAAAGGTATTAAGATATCTCCAAAGTTTTTTGGGTAGCCTCTATTCAGTTTTACATTGATATACATAAACGATTCTGACACTCATTACCGTCGCAAATGAATAGTTAATAAAATATTCCGGTAAATCTTACTAATCCCTCCTCACAGATCATCTAAATATTGACATAGGTGATGAGGTATGTAATTTACAACACGGTTATGGTGGTTTTATTTGGAAGACAGCCTTATACCCCCCTCACATACACGGATTTTTCTTACGAGTCCTCACGGATCGCAGAAATTCACGGATCCTTACGATTTGATCACTTTTACGATCGATTTAAGAGTTGTTACAAGTTACTACGAGCTATTTACAGTTTATTACGGATTACTACGATGTATTTTCCGGAAAAAAAATCCACGATTTGTTACGAGCTGTCACGGATAACTACGAGCAACTTACGGGCATTTTACGAGTTTTTTTTACGGATTGTTACGAGTATATTACGGAATGTTACTATGCATCAAAACTTTTACGTGTTAGTTACGACCTGTTTACGTGTTGTTACGAACAGTTACGAGTTAGTTAAGAGTATTTACGAGTCCTTACGATTTTTTTTGCCAAAAACTATATAAATCGGAGTAGTAACTGTAGCTGCACCGTCGTCCGAAGCATCACTTCTGGAGATCAAGGAGATTATGCAGCTCAATTTTGGTCCCCTTATTATAGGAAGGATATAGACTCCTTGGAGGCAGTTTGGAGAAGAATGACCAAGATGATTCCGGGAATGACAAATTTACAAAGATAGATTAAAACGCCTTAATCCCCACTCCCTAGAAAGGCGGAGGGCAAGAG
>JAXIVD010006831.1:0-5000 GCA_036785275.1 Cancer borealis | reverse complement strand
GGTAATCCATGGCTCGCCAACACCTCACGGGCCGCTAGCGTCCTCGGCTGCGTGGAAAGTTGGCCCTGGCAGTGGCAGGAGGCCGATGTCCCTACCCCCACCTTCCGCGCCCCGCCCCCGTGGGAGCCACCCGTCGCGGAATTCACCGCTACACCCCTTCCAGCCAGCAAGGCCCTTTGCATCCCCCAGGAGATGCAGCAGTGCGCTCTCATGGCCATGGAGGAGATCACGGAGCCGGGCGGTGCTGTTTACTTCACCGACGGCTCTGTGGATCCTGAGCACGGTACGTCGGGCGCCGCGGCCGTCACCGGGGGCACGCAGTTATCGTGGAGGACGTCGGACCACTGTTCTTCCCTCCAGACCGAGTTGGTGGCCATCCTCCACGCCCTCGAGCACGCCCACCGTCGACCAGAGGCGACGGTGTTCATCTACACAGACTCCCTGGCCGCGCTGGAGGTCCTGCAGCAGCCACACCACAGCGACAACGTGCGGCTCGTCACCTCCATACTGGGCAGCCTGCAGAGTCTGATCGCGCAGGGAAGGCGGGCCAGGCTGCACTGGATTCCCAGCCACGTGGGGATTCGGGGCAACGAGGCTGCGGACGAGGCCGCCAAACGAGCCGCCGCAGGCCCCACCATCACCAGGCACGTGCCGCCCAGCCGGCAGCAGGTGAAGGCGCGGGCGAGGCGAACCGCGGCCCAACACACCCATCAGAGGCACCAGGAGCTGGAGGCCAGCAAGAGGCAGGCGGCCTGGTACACCGCCGCCACGGACTACCTCCCCCTCGATGCCGCCCGACAACAGCCCAGAGAGGACGGCGTGCTGCTACAGCGCGTCAGGCTCGGGTACTGCACCCGGGAACAGCTGGGCGAGGACTTTGAGGGACAGGAGTGTGCCCACTGCGGAAGGCACAGCCGTCTTCCATTGGTGCACTACCTCCTGTCCTGCCCCGCCACCGCCCGCCTAGGACCGGTGCCAGCTGCAGCCGCTCAACCTGCCGCCGGCGGCGTCTTGAGCGGGCGCGAGGTGAAGGCTGCCCTCCTGGTCCGTCACACACCCCCAGACCTGTTGTTGGAGGTGCTCAGAGCAGCACCTCCTCCCCGCTGACCACTGCTGCCCCACCCCGCCACACCACCACGTGTCCCTCTTGGAGCGGGACAGGCACTCCCTCACTGGCGGGCCGATGCCCGCATTGTACTGTGCAAATTTTATATATATTGACCTTATGTATGTGATTTTGTACTCGTACAATAAACCTAAACAAACAAAACATAATAAATAACCCCAGTGTTCACCCAGCCGCCGCAGAGAGTAGACCTCCTCCCGCTCTCTCGCTGGACCTTGCGGTCGAGTTTACTCCCGCCATGGCCACTCCTGAAGAGGCCCCCTGAGTCTTCCGCTGATGATAACGGCTTCCTCCCTGTACGAAGGAAACGTCAGAAGAAGCGGGATGCCCCTGAAACTAGTGATGGGCGTTCCGGCTCTTTTCCGAGAATCGAGTCTTTCGTTCTCGTTCACTCAAAAGAGCCGGCTCCCAAACGGCTCTTTCGGCTCAAATACTTTTTTTTCTAAGTAGTTCCACATATTCTGTTTATAGTCTTTATAATTTAGAAGAAATTTCTTAGGACAACTTTGCTAGTTAGCTTTCAATACCTATTGATTCAAGGAAAGGTGAAAAAGCTTTCAAAAAATGTTTAATTTAAACCAAATATTTTTTGTTATCATTAACCGTTGGCGACAGTAGACTTACTGAGGTACATATGTGGACTTGCCTCGCCTGTTATTTGGCGGACAGACAGACAGACAGACACACACACACACACACACACACACACACACACACACACACACACACACACACACACACACACACACACACACACACACACACACACACACACAAACATATGATCTATTTTCTTTCTCATTTAATATTTATCTATCAGAGAGAGAGAGACTCAGACAATTTTTCGTTCATGGTCACACACACACACACACACACACACACACACACACACACACACACACACACACACACACACACACACACACACACACACACACACACACACACACACAAACATACTATCTATTTTCTTTCTTATTTAACATTTATATATCAGAGAGAGAGAGAGAGAGAGAGAGAGAGAGAGAGAGAGAGAGAGAGAGAGAGAGAGAGAGAGAGAGAGAGAGAGAGAGACACTCAGAGAGAGAGCGCGCGAACAATTGGCGGTTGACTATTACGTAATGTGAGTTTGAGGGATGGTGGGGTACCCCACCACCCGTCAAATTATCAATGTAGTTAACTTGTCTTTTATCGCGTAAATATTAGTCGTACAGAAAAAATGCACTTATGCTAATTGATGTAATTTTAAAAGGTCTATCAAATCATGTAATTTAATCTAAATTTGCGCCAAAATTTTTTTTTTTTTTTTTTTTCATTATTTAAAAACTGTTTACGTGTTTTGATGGTCCAAAAAATTTTTTTTTTTATTTCCTTACTTTAATTATTCGCAGATTTTTTGACGTAAACTCCATAGTTTTGGTTTCTACAAAACAAAACGTTAAATACTAGTTTGACAAAAATTATATTCAATAGTTTTTTTCTTACCTTCAAAAGGCCTTTCATCTGGTGTAGTCTGATTTTGAATAACGTTAATACTTTAGGAGAAAAAATAAAATTCGATGGTCATTTATCATTGAGTTTCATTTTCAATAGAATGATAAGAAAGCTTGTTTAATTTAATTTCCCTAATTACTCCTAATCATTTTACGTCAATTTCATAGTTTTCGAGTTATAAGGAAAAAACCTTAATGATTAGTTTGACAGAAAAAATGTACCTATAATCATTTAAATAATTTTAAAAGGCGTATCAGCTTGTGTAGTTATTTTTTTTATTTTACTCACAGGTTATGAAAAAAATATTTCCTTCATTATATAAAGAGTAATTTCATTTTTAAATGTTGCAACAGAAAGTTTGGTTTCTATTCACTCTTTGTCTATTCGTAGTCATTGTATGTTTACTTTATGGTTCTCGAGCTATAATGAGAAAATCAGTTTTGTGTTAAAAAATAAACTATGGAAAAAAATATACTTGGTTTGTACAATATGTACAGTGTATGAGACACGTTTTGAGACGAGTTCTATAATTTAATTTGACCTCTTAATATTATCAGATTGTCTTCATTTACCGATATGTTGTAGGGAATATTGTAGTGTACATTCCACATCATTGGCCTGCCATATACACCATATATTTTCTGAATTATTCATATATATGTGTTTTATGTGTTGAGTTATCCCTCTTTGCTAGAGGGCAAAACACTTGGAAATACAGTTTTCTTTGTTAACTTGAAGGGGTAACTTAACTATTTTACTATATAATTTCTATGAATAGGCTTCATTCTCGTAAGTATTATTATTATTATCATTACTATAATTATTAACAATCGGTAATTTTTGCATTTTGTTAGAAAATTGCAAAAATATGGAAAAACAAGAAACTTAAAAATTAACGGCTTTCAAAAAACTCAAGCGGCTCTCGAGAAAGATCCGGCTCTTCTCGTTCATCTGGAAGAGCCGGCTCTATGAACCGATTCGTTCACGAGCGCCCATCACTACCTGAAACCCCTGCTGCTCGGCACTCCAATGTTTTGGAGGATCGCCGAGCACAAACTTGACAGCACTTACTCAGTTTTCACGTGACTGGAGGATGAGCTCAAGCTCCGTCTCTGGGTGGAAGTTTCCCGCTCAGAAGACTTTTTCATCCGGGGAGCAGACTGGGGCCACACCACCACACTGCAGGTGGTAGCAGACGGACAGCCGCGAGGCATTGTTCTGCTGCCGAGGGAGAACACGCGCATGTGTGTCCTCCAGGATTACCCCACCGCCCTGCCCTTGGACCCGGTGAAGGAGCACCCTGCTGTTTTAACAGCTGAGAGGTGCACCCACAACGCCGGACATGGACGTCGCCTCCCTACCCGCCAAGTTCTGATGACGCTGCGTAGACCTGTCCCCGCCTCGCTCGGCCTCGGCTGCTTCGGGAGGTTTGACTGCAGGAAGTTCGTTCCTGAGCCCGTCCGCTGCTTCCGGTGCCAGGCGATTGGTCACTATCAACGCCAGTGCAGCCGGAAGAAGGACCTCTGAGGAGTCTGCAATAGGGACCATGCCTCGAGGTACTGCACCCGGGCGCCTTCGCGGTGACGGTGAGAGGCCCTCCCCGCGCTGTCCCAACTGTGGTGACAGGGCAACCACGCCTGGAACCGCGGATGCCCTGTCAGACTACAAAGGATCACCGGTAGATCCCCGCGGCTTTAACGGGTCACCGACGATCCACCACGGCGAAGCGAGGCTGATCAGCCCCGCCTGCCACCACCACCTGCACCGCCCACCCCGTCCCAGGAGTCAGCCGACGCCTGGGAGGCAGCGCCACCGCAGAAGAAGAAGACGGAACAAGGAGGAAAAACACCCGCCGGAACCACCACTCCCGCAGGAGAGGAACCCAGCCGACCTTCCGTGAAGACGACGCCTGCCGCTGATGTACCAACCCCCTCCCCCCCCCGGTGGTATATATATATATATATATATATATATATATATATATTATATATATATATATTATATATATATATATATATATATATATATATTTATATATATATATATATATATATATATATATATATATATATATTATATATAAATAAATAAATAAATATATATATATATATATATATTATATAATATATATATATATATATATATATATATATATTATATATATATATTATATATATAATATATATAGATATATATATATATATATTTATATATATATATATATATATATGTATATATATATAATATATATATATATATATATATATATATATATATATATATATATTATAGTATATATATATATATATATATATTATTAGATATATGAAAATATATATATATATATATATATATATAATATTATATATAGTATATATAT
>JAXIVD010006830.1:0-20000 GCA_036785275.1 Cancer borealis | reverse complement strand
CTACCTCCTTTTTCTCTTGTTTCTTCTTAGCTTTCTCTTTTCTTTCTTATTGTATACGTGTTTGCTTCTCTCTCTCTCTCTCTCTCTCTCTCTCTCTCTCTCTCTCTCTCTCTCTCTCTCTCTCTCTCTCTCTCTCTCTCTCTCTCTCTCTCTCTCTCTCTCATTCACCCGGTAATCTCCCTCACTTACCCTCCCTGACGTCACCCTCGTGCCCTCTGGAGTATCATCACCCTTAGTCATCCAGGGTGTAATGTTTCACCCTCCATTCCTCTCCCTCTCCCCTCACACTATTATCTCTCCCTTTCCCTTCTTCCCTTTAGAACATCGTGACGGCACTCCCTTCCCGCTAAGCCCCGTCACCTTTAAACTAACAAGGGTGTGACATTTCTTCCCTCTCACCCTTTCTCTCTTCCTCTTACTCTATCCTTCCTTTTTCTCTCTCTATCTCCCGTCACGTACCCCTAGCACACCTACCCATCTCCATACCCATATAGTGCCGCCCATTCCTCCCTTCACTTTCCCTCCGTCACCCACCCACACCACTCACCACAGTGCCCATCAACGCCCCCTCATCTTCCCGTCACCCTTGCTAATCAGGGTGTGCGCCCCGGTAGTGCCTTACGAGCTAATGGGTGGTCGGGGCGTAGTTGTGCTTAGAAGACGTGTTGGGGGGGACTCGGGAGGGGACACCAAGCCCGCCCCAAGGACCTAAGTCCCGTGATTATACAAGGCCCTGGCGAAGGTAAGGGTCAGTGCACACTCTCAACATTATCCTTAATTTGTCCTTGAAACACCCCAGGAACTTATTTATGTATTTCAAGGTTAGAAGAAGTGATGATGATGATGATGATAGGATAAAGACGTGATGTGGAATATAAGTATCGGATTTAAAAAGATCTGTCGTGTTTTTATTTTAATACTTGTTTTTAAGATGTCACGGATTTTGAGGTTTGAAATATTACTCGCATATTATATCGTGTTTTTGTTTTAATTTTTGTTTTAACATATGACGAATTTTGAGTTTAGATTATTACTCGGTTATTATATCCACAAAGAACCATGAATTTGAAGGTGAAGAAAGACGGATTCCGAGGCTTAAACACTATTTTACGCTTGAGTTGTGAACTTAAACATCATATCCACTATAATTATTTGTTCTCCTTCATAATGTTGCGAATTTAGGAGTGAAGATAATTATTTACTTCGTTCGTGTATGTTGATCGCCAAAAACTTTAATTAAGATTAGCACATCAATAAGTCATGTTTTAGTGTTCCCAGTTACAATACTAAAACTATCAAGTGAAAAATTAATTCGTAACTTAATGTGTCTTTAGAAAACTGAAACTTTGAAGATGCAAATATTTAATCAATCTTAAACCTGCTTGAAGAAAGTAACACATTTTAAAGTGGAAGTAACTCTTGACTCTATTTTCCCTGTAGAAGACCACGCATTCCACTATATTTTTATCCCTCTTTTTAGGAATCCGTACATAGACAACAATAAAACTGTCCACTGTAATTTTCCCTCCTGAAAACCACACATTTCAAGGTGGAAATAATTATATTCTGTTGTACCGTCATCATGCTGGAAGTGAGACGGGCTTCAAGGTAAAAACAGCCTTATTTGTTCCATGTTAATTAGGGTCGTGTTGATTCAGCTCATATTCGGCCAAGGAGTTATAACACGTCTTGCTCTTCTAAATATGAGCTTGGGTTCTTACCTCGAGGCCAAACAACAGATCTTTACTCTCTATTGAATGTTAACTTTGTGAGAATCTAACTTTTCCCATAAGAACCTAACTTCCTGCTCCTCTAGAACTTAACATTTTCAGAAACTTTAGATTATATTTCGTAGGAGTCAACATACAGTTCTTAAAAAAAAACTTATAACATCTCAGTGATCTCAACCATAAATTTACTTCCTCGTAAGCTAAAGGAACGTTACATGATACTCTTCTAAGAAAAAATAAAAGTCATCACTCACCGCGTCGTCTTACTTCAGAAACCAAGTAATAAAAGAATGAGTTTGTTTTAGCATTCCTTCACGCATTTTGCACCAAATCTGCGCAGTCTCAGTCTCAGTCCGTGGAGGTGTCTAGGAAACAATTACTATAAGGACGACGAACGTAGGACCTTGAAGTTAGTGTGTGCGTGTGTGTGTGAGTGTGGGAGAACTTTGCGTGGGGGAACGAGATTAGTGGTGTTGGTGGACCAGACAAAACATTCACTGGTAGACTGTGTTTGGTGGTGGTAGGTAGTGCTCCGCTGCTTCTGGTAAGTGTGTATGTGTGTGTGTGTGTGTGTGTGTGTGTGTGTGTGTGTGTGTGTGTGTGTGTGTGTGTGTGTGTGTGTGTGTGTTTTGCGTTCCTCTTGAGTGAAGTTTGTGGTGCGTGAGCGTGAAGTATTGAAAAAAAATTATATACTTCCTCGCAAATTCATATATAAGGTTGTGACTTGGCTGTTTAAGTTACTATTATCATTGTTATTATTATTATTATTATTATTATTATTATCATCATAATTATTATTATTTGCACTCGTATTGATTATATTTACAATTCAGTATTATATCGTATCCTCTTAAACTTCAGTGTGGAAATATTCTGAACGGATATGGTAGTTGTTTTTCTTCTATCGTCAGGATTTGCAAGGACAGGACGAAGCAAAAAAAGGAGTGAGTGAGGGAGGGAAGGATGGAGTGAGGTGGGGTAGGTTAGCACTTCGCAGAATTTTTGAGTCATGTTGAGGCTGCCTGTGCATGCGTGACATCTGAAGAGAGTGCGTTAACGAGTGTAGTGTTATGGTATGTAATTTGACCGAGGTTTTTGTGGGGTTACTGTAGGAATTGTGATGTGTGTTAACTGAGACAAGTGTAATGTGTTGCCCGGACTGATGTTTTCTCTTTTTTTCCATTTTTTAACTGCTTGTGGTTTTTGAGTCATAGTTTACAAGAATCCGTGACTTCATACTAAATATTTAATTCCTATATCATCACATATTTTTTTTGTAAATATACACGTAAAACTAAAATGCATAGTGCTTCGCCGTTTTCTTTAGTGTATATTTTTACGCTGGTAATAGTTAAGCTTTACGATGAACTAAACTATTTTAGAAGAGTAGTCCATGAAACCCTACAAAGAGAGCGTGTTGTTTTCATTCACCGCCTGCCGCGTGCTGCACTCTGGTAGGCGGCGGTGGAAACACACACCATAATAATATTTACCTTTATGGAGTGTGAGGGCGGCTGAGTTATTTACTTCATGCATCACCTGCATACTCTCTGCCTTATCTATCTTGTACTATTATGACATGCCCTCTAATGAGCTACACAGACTGAAATACACTAAAAAGAGAGAGAGAGAGAGAGAGAGAGAGAGAGAGAGAGAGAGAGAGAGAGAGAGAGAGAGAGAGAGAGAGAGAGAGAGAGAGAGAGAGAGAGAGAGGATATGATCATAAAAAAAATATACCAGAAGACCTGTTGGTCTATAACTAGAGTATCTGTTGGATTACTAGTACTAGTACACTACGTGATAGAAAACAGGATAGATCAGAATAAGGCTTTCTCCTTGCTCCCCTCTCATTCCAGCAACGTTCTGGCAGGAAACAGTTCAATGATAACACTATGCTATCTTGTAAAAAAAAAACTAGGACGTGGATTTTTTTTAGTAAAGTATAAAGTTAGAGGAAGATACTGTACTAGACTACCACTGTTACATCCTGGGAGAGGAATAACTTTATTAATAGTAACAATGTGCTGTCAATGAACTTCTCATCCGAAAACTAGGGAAACAGGATTATATATATATATATATATATATATATATATATATATATATATATATATATATATATATATATATATATATATAAGAGAGAGAGAGAGAGAGAGGGAGTAATGGTAAAAATAACATAAGCTTAGAGATAAATTCCAACCGGAAGGAAGGGAAATATGATATGAGAGAGAGAGAGAGAGAGAGAGAGAGAGAGAGAGAGAGAGAGAGAGAGAGAGAGAGAGAGAGAGAGAGAGAGAGAGAGAGAGTACACAAACAAGCAATTGGGTGCAGTATTGGGGTAGCCTGGTGTTGGGGGCTCGTCCAGTAGTGTTCAGCCATCTGTCCAGTTGGTGTTTGAAGGAGTCCGTCGTGGCTGTGGGCGCTAGCAGTAGCAGCCAGACAGAACCTATAACCTGGTGATATTATTTCTTCGTTATAAACCTTCTCTGTTCCTCTTATGTTCTTATGTGTGTGTGTGTGTGTGTGTGTGTGTGTGTGTGTGTGTGTGTGTGTATGGGCGGGGTGACGGGCGTGGGGCGGGGTGGGCAGGGGCACACAGAGGGCGTCGTCTACCGCATCGGAGTCAAGGTTATTTTCACCGCGACGAACCCTTGTCCCGACCTTTTTTTGTGTGTATCAAGAGCGTCTTCAGAGAGAGAGAGAGAGAGAGAGAGAGAGAGAGAGAGAGAGAGAGAGAGAGAGAGAGAGAGAGAGAGAGAGAGAGAGAGAGAGAGAGAGAGTACTAACCCTTCCTTCCCGCGACAAACAACCCAAAGATAAACAAACCCATCATCTGCTTTGAATAACACTAAGCTGCTTACTATCATCCTTTCCGCCGTACGTAGCTGAGCGCATAATACGTGTGGAAATAGAGTTCTTCCCCTACATCCCTCCCTCCCTCCCTTTCCTCTCCTTTCTCCCTCTCTTCCCTCCCTTAGAGTGCCCCGCCCTACTCACTCAGTAACACCACCGACACCCACGCGCGAGGGTGCCACGGCGTTGGTTATCACTGAAAAAGCACTAAAGATTCACGTCAGCAGTGTTTACATAATGTTATCTCCGTCACGCGTACAAACGAACACACACGCGCGCCAGGCCAGTGACTGCTTGCATACGTACTGACACACACACACATCCACACACAGACAGACAGCCACGTGATAACCAGCAGTGTTGTAGTTAATCTGTGAAGTGATATCAAGTTTCCGTTAAGGAGTTTAGAAATCGTGTCTAGTATTCTAAAGGAGTTGAGAAGTTTTGGAGTGAAGCGTTAGGTCAGGTGTGGTGGGATTTGATCGTGTGCGTCGCGTTGGGTTGTGTATACATTTATGTGTAAGCCTGAAGACCGTGTATGCATTAACGTGAGTCTCGATGTGGTCATAGTATACCATGACAGTGTTGGTGTGAGTTTACATCAGAACCACGAAGCCAGACAGGTTGTGTCTACCGAGGAAGGCTTAATCCATTGTGCCCGCATCTCTCTCTCTCTCTCTCTCTCTCTCTCTCTCTCTCTCTCTCTCTCTCTCTCTCTCTCTCTCTCTCTCTCTCTCTCTCTCTCTTCCTTTTGTAGTCGGTTGCAGTAAATACCCCTTGTTTCTGCCTCTAATGCCGCCGCAACACTACCACTCACGTTCCACCAATCAGGGGAGTGTCAGGAACGTCTTACCCAACCAGGACTAACTCTGTTCGCCCCCTCGTGTAACCAATCAAGGCTAAGGAGAGCGAAGTATTGCACAAAAACCAGGATGTAGCTTCATTACAAGCTGGAAAATGGTGATACATGTGCTTGACACGAGTTTATACAAGCAAATATACATTAACGTATGATGTATAGTTGATGAAGGAGAGTATGTGAGCGTAGAGAGAAGAAACAATAAAATAAAAGCGGTATTTGTAAACGCATAAAGAAAAGTGTTAAGTAAATCAGGTTATCTCGTACACCTCATAAACCTGTCATTTTTCCACTCCCAAGTGTTTGTTCTGTTATTAGGAGAGGTGTTTATAGCTGTTCTTATCAGGTGAGGTGTTGTAACGTGGGAGGGAGGGGCAGGGAGCGGAGGGTGAGAGGGGAAATAAATAATGATAGGTAGAGGAGAGTGAAGTAGTGCATGACAGGAATGCTATGGGAGGCCAGTGTGAGCCAACGCATAACTAGACTCGCGAGGGGAATGGCATTAGGAAGCCGTTGAGTGCGGATATTGAGTGCATCCCAGTCCGAGTGTTAGGTGCAGGTATGTGGCAGCGGCGGGCCACGATGAGCGTGTGTTGGTTGTGCCGCTGTGAGGGGGTGGACGGCGGCGACGACGGCTCAGTTGCATTGGCCGGCATAACGCGTAGCTATCTCGTATGTGTACATTCGTATCTAAGTCAAGTGATACTGAGGGACTTAAGGCCCTTGGAAGGTACACTAAAGGCACTGAGTCACTGATATGTCATTACTTCGAAGAACATTGTGGTGGGCTTAAGATCACTGATTGCAAAAGTTGATAGTGCGTGTGAAGTGCTTTGAACAAACACTTCACGTCACCGACAGGATGAGTTCAGTGCCGTGACACAATACTGCAAGTGAAGAACACACTGCTGGTTATTACGTGGAAAGGCAGTCTGAGGATCACGCCACTTTTGAAACAAGGGAACAAAGCACCAAGCAAGACAATCACTTCACCACACCCTTGCTGGAATATCTCATTAACATGCTGATTAACGTGACGATGCAGTGACGGAGGAGGACGAACGTGAACTAGTAGTGAACCCACAGATTGAGGCATGTCTCGGAAAGGCCTCATCTTCATGTTGATCTTAGGAATGGGAGTGAAGGGCGCCCAAGGGCGACTAAGCGGCGGCCCCGTGCTACCTTACGTGGTGACGGTGGGCCTCGGGGCGCTGTACTTCCTGGTGACTTCGTACATGTCCAGGCGACGGCGTGAAAGAGAGCAGGCGGATGAAAGCACTAAGGAGGTGCCTACTGTGACCCAGCTTGAAGAACCCGTTACTAAGGAGGCGCCTACTGTGGCCCAGCCTGAAGGACCCGTTACTAAGGAGGCGCCTACTGTGACCCAGCCTGAAGGACCCGTTACTAAGGAGGCGCCTACTGTGACCCAGCCTGAAGGACCCGTTACTAAGGAGGCGCCTACTGTGGCCCAGCCTGAAGGACCCGTTACTAAGGAGGCGCCTACTGTGACCCAGCCTGTAGGACCCACGAGCCCAAGGTGTTAGGTCACAAAGAACGGGTAGTGTACACGTACGAATGTTTAGGCGAATGAATAGTGTTAGTGACGGACTGAATGTGATAAGGACGAGGTGATAATGGAGGAAGGTGGGAGTGGTATAAGGTTATTAAAAGTCTCATACTAGTGCAAATTAACGATCCTATCCGTGTTATAGATCATTGCAAATCTATTTTAACCTCTATTTTATTATTTTTCTTCTGGTTTTAACTCGATTCCAATCCATCCATTTGTTTCCTCTCAGAATGGGAATAGAGTGTACTAGTTATACTCTTACTGCTGCTATTATTGACACTCGTAAGGTCAGGACACAGTTACGAATACATTAGTACTGGTATATATTTAATCACCAGTTATTCACGAAGACCAGAGTTGAATGTGATGCTGCATGATGTGTTCTAATTATTTGTTGGCGTTTAAGTTACAGCTGCACATGTGTTCTGTGCAAGCTGACTCATCATACATGTGTGAGGGTGTGTTTACGTGTGTTGTTTAACTTTACTATTATTCTGTTGACTGGCTTATATATCTTACACATGCCCCTTGTTCCTTAGGATTTGTATACATAGAAGAGTTTTGTCCACCTGTATTTATATTCTAGAACACTCTCTCTCTCTCTCTCTCTCTCTCTCTCTCTCTCTCTCTCTCTCTCTCTCTCTCTCTCTCTCTCTCTCTCTCTCTCTCTCATCATAATAACCGTTGCCAATCCTTCCACAGCCACAGTAAGCTGAGTGGTGATGTAACGCCAACCAAAGATAAGAAGGAACCACCGGCAGGAGCTCCAGAGTCACCACAAAACAAGGTATGACACACACACACACACACACACACACACACACACACACACACACACACATAAACACTTGCATATTAAGAATTATGTATTTATATATTGTTAGGTCTTACTTAACTCATGGTTTCTTCATTCTCAGTCTTATAATAACAATTTTTATATATTGTTGACAGTATTTTCTTGATTCCGTGTAGTGATGTCATTTTTTGGTCTCTTCTGAATATTGCAAAACAGTAACCTTTTACTTTTAATCAAATTTGCATAATTTTCCATCATAATCATTGAATTATTAAATGAATGATTAGTGATTATTGTCTTTTCATCATTCAAATTGATTCATACTGTCACAATTTTGCCTCTAAGCATCAGGAATGATTATAGTGTTAAGTGTTAGTGAGTTGTTATTATGAAGTGTAATGGTTCTTTGGTGGTGTCGTATAGTTCATCTTATTCACATAACCAACTACCTCACAAGCTTTCCTTAATGTAGCACCTTCCTGTCCCTTAAGTTATGCATGATTTGTTTGTTTGGGATCAATCTATTGTTTTTTCTTTTATTTAACAATTATTTCCATTACTTTTACATTGCATCCATTACGATTATCTCGATTTATCTATCTATCTATCTATCTATATCTCTCATATGGTTGCATCCCCGCCTGTAGTGAACTCACTCAGTGCCTTGACATTGCCTGCAACTCTTCCATCACATCCCCTCACAATGCCTTAGGGCCTCACACCCAGGGGAAGAGTGCCATACTCCTCTTACTGGAGACCCTCTGGTACTGGCTCTCCATTTTTGTGCTACTGCTAAGCTGAAAGAGATAATGGGTGTGAATCGTAGGGAAAAAGAATGTCTTACCTCTCATCCCTGTGGATGTGTTACATGGAAGACACTCAATTCTGGTCATGTGAAAGACAGTAGATTTCAGTCGGGAGGAAATGTTTGATTCCCTTGCATGGAATTAATTTGTATGTATTGAGCATTCTTTTATCATACGAATTTAGGTATAGAAAGCCAGCAATTTTGATGATTATTCCCTGCTTCAGCATGTGTTGTATTAGTACCGCTAGTTTAGTCCAGATGTGTTCTGGTAGTGATGACCTAAGTCTAGTAGTAGTAGAAGTGTCCTAGTAGTAGTACCAGCACAATGAGAAGGCAAGCAGTGGCAGTAGCAGCAGAAGCAGCAGCCGGAACAGCAGCAGGAGTGACCTAACTCACCCTCCTCACAGCCCACCCCGTCCACCTCTTCTCCTGCACCACCCCCACGGGAGGAGAGGTCAGCCCCCGAGGGCACCAGCAGCCCCAGCCCTCGCCCCAACGATACCGCCGAGCGCAAGTCCCTTTCTGCCCGACCCACATCTGCCCCTCCTGAGGGGTATATGACAGCTAGTGAGGTACGGCACGCTTGGTGTGCTCAAAGGGAGAGGGAGAATGACAGGCTGCACTTGGTGCTTGCTTAGGGAAGTTAAGGAATGACAAAATTGTATACTGTATGTAAATCTTCATAGAATCTCAAACCAAAAACTGTATGAATAGAAAATGATTGATTTATGTGCAGTTACTTGAACTCTTTTTCCTTTTCATGGAGATTTGTATTAAAATTAATTTATTTTCTGTAAAATACTCTTTTATAAAGAACATTACATATGTTAGTAAAACAAGACTTGGTCAGGTTAATGCAGGAAGCCTTTACAACAGGCATCTGTTTTATTCTATAATATCATGAGGCTGTTACTGTATATAGTACACTTGCAATGCAGTTAACTTGTGCAGTATTGATCATCTTACTATATAAGTTTTGGGACTGAACCTGTATATTCAGTGTGAGAATCAAGTATGTTGTTCTCTATATTTATTGAGACGTTCAATGATCATTGCAATTTGTATAACTTCACAAGAAGTTCTGATATGTTCATGATAGTGTTGGCTTTCCACTCCCTCTCCCTTACACTAGGAAATAGTAATGTAATTTTCTTGTGTATCCAGTAGAATATAAGGTGTAGAATTGGTGGTGTGTATGTTTAACTTTAAGATAATGTTAGTAATGTCAATGGCTTGGAATACTAGTGTTGACCAAGAACAAATGAAGAAAGAGTTGCAGGCATTGGTGGACTCTGTACATATGTGGAAGGTGGAGGTGATTCTCAGTTTGTTTTGTTTGGTGATGTGGGTTGTTTGAACATCAATCATTTCCAACAACCCTGATTATGTATATGAGTTGGATCTTTTTCTCTTTCTATAGACTGTGTTTTGCTGTTTTTCATATTCTATAATTCATGTCACATCATTGCAAAGCCAAACATAACAATTTAACTCATTGCCATGGTCTACTATCATGAATTTACAAGTGGGATTGGTTTTAATACTGAGTTTCATGATTTAATGCCATAAACCTCTTTACAATTTGGATTTTTGATAATCTATAATATGGAAGAAGGATTACTAATTATTAATAAAACATTTTGATTCTCTTACTCCACTGGAAGATAAAAAGACAAAGCCATGTACACTATATATCAATAAATAGTTAACTGGAAGGAGAAAAAAAAAAAAATTAATCTCCAACAGCCGCAGCATCAACACGAATCATCACCATTACAAAATAAGTCTCACGCAATTCACCCCACCAGGTACAGGAACTCTTAAAGCGACAGGAACTCAAATTTGAAGAGAAACTCCTTCGTGTGGAGCTTGCAGCTGGAGAGAAGGAGAAAAAACTACAACAAACCATGAAGGACGAACAGAAGGATATGGCCACGCTGGGGAGCTCAGTAACAGAGCTCACCCAGTCCCGGGATGCCCTGCTGAAGATGGTGTCACAGTACAAGGGCATGATGGCTACCCTGGTGTCAGAGAAGGAGAAGGAGAAGAAGGTGGGCGATGATAAGATCAGTGCCCTGCAGAGGGACAGAGATCAGGCCCTGGAGGACTTGGCTAATGTGGAGGTGGCCTTCTCAGATGTGCACAGGTAATTGTTATTTCTCTTTGTTTGTGGGTGTTTGTCAAAGTGTTCACTAGCTATCCATGTGTTCCTTTGTCTGGTGATGGGGTGAAGCAGTTGATGGTAACTTTCATGACTCCTTAGACACTGGGGTTATTCAGTTCGTCTTTCATCAGATACTACAAGTTATTGCAGTGGTAGTGGTGGTGGTAGTGGTTTCATATTTCCTTTTGACTTGAACTAAAATCCTCTGCCTCTTGTTCTCTGTAGGAAGTATGAGAGAACCAAACAAGTGGTGGACACCCTCAAGAGGAATGAGGAGACTCTCCGTGGTGCTGTGACAGACTATGAAGCAAAATTAAAGAAGCAAGAACAGAAATTCCTTGAATTCCAAAAACATGCAGAAGAGAAAATACAAATGTAAGTTTATATGTTTGTTTTCTTATAAGAAATTTACCCAATCTTTAATAAATGATGTTTATTTAAATCCTAATCTTTTCCTTACTGCTAGATACATATCTTATACCTTGATCAAACATCCTGTCACAGGGCCAATGAGGAGTTTGAGGGGATGCGGAAATCCAATGAGCAGGAGATGACCAAGATGGCTGCCCTGCTGAAGAAGGCAGAAATGAAGATCATGTCCCTCCAGGATTCCTTTGACCGCAAGACCCGAGAGAACCAGGAGTTGACCCAACTTTGTGACGACCTGATCAATAAGGTTGGCTCATCACACTGAGAAAGGAAAGCAGCGGCGAGGAGCTGCTGGTCCTGCATGTCATTCCTCAGAGGGTGGTAGGAAGAGGTTCTTTAAGTCTCCTTCTTCTGGAAGTGAATGTGAATTATTAGATGTCTGCAAGAGGTAAGCAGATAAAAGTTTTGTCTTCATCTGAGGTGATTAAGAGAGGTTTTGAGGTGATGGGAAGAGACTTTCTTCTGTGGTGATTGTATTTCTGTTGCTCAGAAGGGCAGGGTGTTAGGGAAAAGTGCCCCTCCTTCAGGAACTCCATTCACAGAATAGAGTGAAATGTGTGAGGTGAAGATATTTTTCCTTTAATTAAAAATTCATGACATGAGACATTGATAAGGAGTGTGTGTGTGTATGTGTGTGTGTGTGTGTGTGTGTCTGTGTGTGTGTGTGTGTGTGTGTGTGTGTGTGTGTGTGTGTGTGTGTCACTGTATGAATCAGTAAAAAACAAATGGAGAGTTTATGTAATTATTTACCAACAGAGGATATTAGACAAAGGACATATCTATTGACTACATAAATACTGGACATTTAACAAAGAGATGACTGTGTAAGTAGTAAAAAGTATTACACAATTACTGAAGGGAGAATGATGGGTAGAGATGAAAGAGGGACACCTTCCATACTGCAAGCATGGATAAGAGATTGGAAGGGCATACAGGCACTGTTGACCAAATTTATACGGATTCATATGTCAGGCAAGGATTACAAAGGAGTTAATTTCTTTTCAATCTTTGTAAGTGGAACCTTCTGACTGTTCTGTCAAAGAGTTGTCTTAAGGACCAAAGGATCAAATCATTCAGCAAATCGTTATTAAGTTTGACGTACTATCTCACTGACCAAAGGATTTAATAATTTGAGATTTAGAATATATTGGATGCATTTAATTATTGTTATTATTTTCTTTGTATATGTGTGTGTGTGTGAGTTTTGTCAACACATTATCAGTTTACTTTCATTACTTAGAAGCACAATTAACACAAGGAAGAATTGACCACACAATGCATGAGTCTTGGTAATGAAAGGCTAGTACCAACCTGTAATGAAGGTGTTGTTGCCCACCAGACTCTCCTTGATTGGTTAGTGTTGGATGGGTGGTAGCAGTGAGGGGTCTGTGCTGTGATAGAAGAGGATAGTCAGTTTTTCAGGAGTCGCCATATACTACTAAGCCTGATGTTTCAATAAGCTGACGATATCACTTAGTTTATAAGCTGTGCACAAAGGCGTGCTATCTAAAAAAGTCTTTATATATATATATTATGTACAGATGAAAATAAAAATAAGAGGTGCATACATATAAGGTTTTGTACATGATAGAGTCTAAGCCATTTTCCCAGCCTTCATTTTGATATATTGATTTGAAATTTATCTGAACTGGCCAAACTAGGATATATTCTTTTCATTGGCTGACTCATCCTTTCTGCAACAATTTGTTATTCTATACTCTGGTTCGTCCACACACCAATACAAGTAGTTGTAGTACTGAGTGCAACTGTCAGCAGAGCCTTACCAACGAGCTTCAGAAAACAGGGACTTGGCCTAACTGATGCACTACTACCACTCTCATGTGGCTCAGTGAATAACACAGACCACTAGGAGTACATGAGTTGAAGTTATGTTGAATGTTAGTTTTCGGAATTTACTTTCTGATGGCATAGCTCTTGTACTGGTTTTGCTTGAGTAAAAGGTCCTTATCTGAGGCAAAACACTTGCCGTGAGATCATGGTATACATGGAATGTACATAAATACAGATGCTCCATATTATAATTCATCATTACCTTTCCTGTAATTTTACTGTCAAAAAAGTACCATTCTGAACATATCCTTTCTTTAGCCTTGTAGATGCAGTCAATAAGTGAAATGCCTGCTTCTCTGTGAGCTTGTTTCATGTCTGTAAAGTGTCTGCAGCCTAGTGTATGATGCATGTCATGACAGTGTAGGAGGCATCCTCTATTTATTCAAATATGCAATATGTTGAGGAGCTGCACTTATAAACCCAGATCTTGAAATGAAGATGCTTTTCTGTATTGGCTGTACTAGTACATCCTTCAGGAATATTTTGTTGGCATATACTGTATCCATAAGCCATAGAAACAACAAGTTACATGGGAATCAATGACATAAGATCAAGGATTCACTGTATCCTTGTGTGCATAGTGGCTGAAGCAGCTTAGAAATAACCCTTAGTCCTTGTAAGACCACAAAGAGTACTGTAGCTGAGAAAAGTACATTGTCTGCTTTTGATTGTCATTGATAAGCTAAGTGAAATATGTAACTTAGCTCAAACCTCCTCCAATGATCTATTACAGTACGTACTACATGGTTCTTTTAGTTTGCACAAGTCAAGTAATTCCCATGATTCTTAGTTGAATCTCATGTAAATTTGTGCCTTATGCCATGCAGACCCAGGAAATGTTGAACATGTCTATTGTCATGTTTTATCAGTTACTTTCAGATCAATTTGTCTCATGTGGTAAGCTGAGAGGCAATAAGGCAGATGTATGCAACTGCCTCAGGTAGTGGCTGATGGGTGGTGTGATATAAGTGCAGCTGGTCCTAGGCTGCACTCAAGGAACAGAATACTACTAATACTACTAGCCTACTGTCTTTCTGTGTTAATTTCCCTTTCATGTCGTTAGAACAACTTTACTTGTGCAATCTTTCATTATTATTATTATTATTATTATTTTTTTTTTTTTTATTTATTTATTTTTTTTTTACGAACAACTCCATTCTTCTTACATCTAAAATAAAACACCACAAACCACAAGTTGTGATGTACTGGTCTTTGAATGCCCACAAGACCCGCCAGCCACTGCAACAGCGCAGCAATTCTATACTGTACAGTACTAATGTGCTGTTTCATTCACTGCAGTTTCAAATTTGTCACTTTAGCACTTGCCATAATTTATTTTCTTCTGATGTATAATTTTCCTTGATTCATGATATTCATGTATCATAGAGAATAAACTTGTTTAACAAATACTTCTGTAGACTCTTCCTTCCTTCTCAAGCTGGGCCTTGATCATGGTGGCTTATATAAGGAGATTTCAGTTTATATTTTCTGGATCTCTTGTCAGGCTGATTGGCTATTATGTTTATTCAGAGAGGAGGAGGAAGAAAAGATGAGAAGATGGCTAAGTAGTGGATTATTCCAATGGCTCAGACTGGTGGGGGGCTGCAGCTGTTGGCTGTCAGAGTACTGGTGAAACGCTCTGTTCCGATGTAAATGAAAATTGAATCTCTCCCGAACAACAGTTGCAGTATGAGCCCTACTGGTCTGTGCCTACTTCACTAGTTCTCACTTGATATGAGCATATGATTCTGGGCCAGCACTAACAGTCAATAGGTAGCTTTAAAAGACGGTTGGATCAGAGTATGGATAGGGATGACAAGTGGGATGGCTAAATATTGGATTATTCCAAGGGTGGGGGACTAGGAATTGCCTCGTGTAGGTCATCAACTGGCCTCTTGTAGTCTTCCCGTTTCTTATGTTCTTATGTTCTATATTGTATTGGTACATTATTGCTGATCTTATGTAGTTTTATAGTGGCAGTGTTGCCTTCCTCAATATATATATATATATATATATATATATATATATATATATATATATATATATATATATATATATATATATATATATATATATATATATATATATATATATATATATATATATATATATGTCAAGGTCTGTATAAGATCCTTGGTATATATCCATACACCCTTCCCTTCACGGTGACGCATGCGCTGTATTGACATTTGACACACGAGTGAGAAGTAAACATGGAGACAGCCTCGGTTATCTGTGCAACAAGACGAACATATTTTACGGCTGATTTTTAGTTCACAGGTAAGTTGTATTGCAATCTTCTGGTTTAATATATTCCTTGTCATGTTTAGTTTATTTGCAAAAAGGTTTGCAAGCAATTTTTGAAGGCAAACTAGCTTTTCTGGTATGTGGTGATGTGTTACTTTGAAGAATTTTGCCTGTTAACGGCACAGCTGAAGTGGGCTTCCACTGGCTCCAGGTCCCCTGGGATTAATTTTTTGGGGAAAACAATTATTTCTAAGTTTCGCACCTCAGAAATACTTGGACGACCTGTGGGAAACTGGGTTTCTTGTGTGGAAAAACATCAGACCAAAATATTTGCAGTATAAGTGAATTCCAAAATCAATTCTGATTCTGTATTATGATGCGTAGAACACCAGTGTTGGTGCATACCACGCATTGAAGCACATCATAAACACTAAAACTATTTCCTTTGAAACTTTTTTTTCTGCCCACTTTACACTGGCCTGCCACCAACCCTTCTCCAGCTGGCTTGATGGAGATGTTGACTGATGTGCCTCCACCTGTTTTTTTTTAAGTTATGTCTGGTTTTTCTTGTTGAGAAGCTCATGCTGGCCGCAGAAGCTCCCTTGTTGCATATAACTTTGCAGTCCCATCGAGGATAGTGTTATGGCAACATGAGGGTCATCTCTGGCCACTCAGCGGTTTTTCAAAGAAAATTGGCCAGCTCGTTGTGTGACTCTAACTGAGGACTCTGGGTTGGTCTACCCACACGCTAGCCACTAGGCCACCACCTGCTTAGTAGTGAACGAGAAATTGAAGAAAGATGTGCTCGATGCTAAGAGACAGTAAGGGATCTTTCCCAGGAAATATGGTTCTTGATGACAGAAAGTAGTGTGGTGTTTGGCAAAACTCAATAACGAAACTCCCATGCGTGACGCATTAGCAAGTTTGCTGTCAAAATGGCTACCAAAAAGGAGTAACATGTTATTGAAAAATGCCTAGTGTGCCGCCACTTTTAGTGAGGTATTATGGGTGTTTAAAAGTGCAGTTGTTTCACTGATGTTAGGTATAGATGTAGGTATAGTTGTTTCAGAATAAATATTGCCTTATTTTGCATTGCAGTGTTTGTTTATAATATTGGGATCTGCCAAATAGGTAGTTGTAGATGATACAGGATAGGATAGTTAATTATTCTCTCATATTTATATCAGAAAATTGTACCATACCATAATGATAAACACTTGATGGTGCAGCTATAACACCTCCCCCACTCTATTTTTCCATTCTTTAGATTCCATCCAACATGTGGACAAGGCAAGGGAGGAACTACTAGACCTGCTCTGTTGGGCATGGATGACTTGTGTCATCTCAAGTCAGGGCGGCATTCCTGCAAAGAAACAGTGAGGTTCTGGTGGAAGGATGGAGGACAGCTTCAAGGACAGCTTCAATTACATAAACAAGACCCAGGATAGCAGGATACCAAGAGAACTGAGAACTTTTTCCAAAAGAAATTGAACATCTCTCAGAGTGACATTGTGTCTTGGCACCACAGCAGAGAATGCACAACTTTTTGAATGCTAGACCTTCAAAGTTGTTCTACCACCAGGGATGAGGTCTACATCCTTCAGTCATCAACACATTACAGGTGGGTGTTGGTGTTGTAATTGTAGTACAGTATATAGCTAGGTTGTTATTACCCCAAAGGGAGGTAGTTAATAAATTACATACCAGGGTTCAATGATACATTACTCTCTCCTCCCCTTCTGTCTTGTCTTTTCAAGGAGTATATACAGAGGAGGTTCCCAGACCGAAACAGACCTTTCGCTCCATCCATTATGTTACCTTTTGCAAAGACTACGGTGGCATTTTGCAGATTAGCCTATGATGGGGCTGCAAGCATTTTGCCATCGTAGTCTTTGCAAAAAGGTAACATAAGGGATGGAGCGAAAGGTCTGAGAACCCCTTCCTCTGTATACTCTCCTTGAAAAGACAAGACAGAGGGGACAGGGAGAGTAGTGTTCATCATTGAATCCTGGTGTAATATCTTGACTACCTCCCTTTGATAACAACCTGGTATATAGATTTTTGTCATTGTCCTTGCTAGCTCAATCAATTCCCCTCGCTTATCAGCAATCTACAACCTACCCTTACACCGTTGTGCCTATTTTATGTCCATTTTCCATTTGCTACATTAATCTCACAACCCGCCCCACCTCCGAATGATTTTCACAGCCCGATTATCTCCAGGGTGGTTGGCCCCCAGATATTGCTAGCCCGATTATCTCCAGGGTGGTTGGCCCCCAGATATTGCTAGCCCGATTATCTCCAGGGTGGATGGCCCCCAGATATTGCTAAGTGAAAAATTATATATATGCAGCTTGCTGAATGGACATGGGCTGGGCCGTGGCAGGACTGTTGTAGGGGGGGGGGGGGGGGGGGAATTAATTTATAGTGATTCATATTTTATTAACGGCTTAATTAATTGAGTCTCCGGAACAACTGGACTTTTTGGTGTGGTCTTCCCAGTCTCCCTTACACAGCCTAATTTTTCAGATTAATGAGGACAGCAGCAGTGTACGGAACGGAAGAGTATACAAGAGCAGTGGAAGAACGCAGCAACTTGTCACCAAGATATTTGTAATTACACAGTTTTGCAGTGTACACTTCCACTGTGCAGGCAGGTATCAGAACGTGGTGATTAAAATTTTACTTTCACTGTGCAGGCAGGTATCAGAATGTGGTGATGAAAATTTTAGTCAGGTCATATATACTTCATTAACAGCTTTGAAAGAAAAAAAAAATCCATAGCATTACGATACCTCAAAAAGTCTCCGGAGAGAACTACTGGAACGACTTTGTTGGAAAAAAAAATTATAAAAAAAAAAAGAAAAACAAATGAAAGTAAGGTGAGGAGTCCATCGAACTCTTAAATCACTAGGAAGCTTGTTACTTGCAACACTACAAGTCCACAAAGTCTTACACTCAGGGATTACCAAACCAATGTATGAGTGGAATTAGGAAGCAGTAGTAGCAGCACGTAGTCTTTGCAGCAGGACACAGCAGGCAAACACAGCACGACAGACGGAGAAGACAGTTCTGCGGAAAACATTGCAACAGAAATAGACTTCAAATAAACTAAAATAAAAATAGCAAGTATCTATTCATGAAGATAAAATATTAAACTTCCTCTTACTGTACTACATTGAATTATTGTTGAACTTGAATAAATAAACGATGGTGAACTTGAATAAATAAACGATGGTGGTGGTGGTGGTGGTCTCTGCCAAACCATCTTGTGAATCTGAAATAAAGAAATAATGTTGAAGCTCATTTTACTGGACCTCCTTATACATTTTTTAATCATCTACTTAAAACTTATAATGGACTGACTAGTAGTGAAGGATATTGGCATTGATTAAACTCCCATGTAAATAATGTATACAGTCTTAATGAAGAATGAGCAGATGAAAAAAAATATTGAAACATATATACAAAGACTTGCTAGTAAACACGCACCTACACAGTCAAACTAGTACAGTAGATAAGTTTACCTGTACGACCTTTACTAATACTCGTACACACCTGGGATTTAGTGACGAAGGAATGAAGGCAAGCAGAATAAAAATGCAGATGACAGGCAGAACATACCAACACCTGGGAGAACAATGAAGAATTATATACATCACCACTGTCAGTATGTTTGGTCATTATGTACCTTATCAACACTGCTTTAAAAAAAATGTACTTATTACGATACTTCAAAGAGTCTCCTGAGAACTTCGATCGCTATTGTGAGGAAAGAAATTATATAAAAAAGAAAGAAAAAGAAAGTAGTCATGACGTCCATCGAACTAAATCACTAGGAAGCTTGTTACTTGTAACACTACAAGTCCACAAAGTCTTATACTCAAGGATCACCAAAACCACTTGGTCAAGGTGAGGAGTGAAATCAGGAAGCAGAAGCAGCAGCAGTTGTAGCAGTAGCAGTAGTAGCACCACCACCACCACCAGCTTTTATAGTCTTGCAGCACAACAAACCAGCACAGCAGACCAGACAGACAAGATACGGTTCTGCGGAAACATTACCAATGAAATAGACCTCAATAAAACAATTGTCACCTATTACCACTTAAACAAAATTGTCACCTATACTAGTCTAATTATCAAAACTTAATTACTTTATTCTCTCGCCTCCCGCCTTCCCTCCTTTCTTAACTACCTACTTACCCTTAGTATGCTTCGCTCACGCTTAACTACCACCTGCTCCTTCCATTCCTGCTACGGATTTTCTTTTAACACTTAACACTTGAATGCTTTAATCAGATCCCCTTTTACTCTACGCCTCTCCAGCGAGTGTAATTTAAAAAGCTTTCAATGGTCGACTCTTATATGTACTGTGATTAAAACCTTCCTTCATAATTATCGTCAAGTATTGTAAAAAGTAAAATATAATTACCCTACAACAACCTTGTTTTAACAGTGAATGAATAAGCACAATCTATAAGAGAATACTACTACTGTTAATTCACTCATTCTTCATTCATTCATTACGAAATGCAGATGGAATGAATAACAGTGACTGCTTAATGTAAAGGTAGGTTTACGTAACCACACCACGAAGGAATAGTCAATCTTTAAAATCATGACCTTACGTGTGAAAATCTTACCTTCACACACAAAATAAACTTATACATAGACCCATATACGTACATAG
>JAXIVD010006829.1:20000-22408 GCA_036785275.1 Cancer borealis | reverse complement strand
CTATTAGGTATTATTATTATCATTATTTATTATTATTATTATTATTATATTATTAATTATCATTATTATGTATTGTTGATAAATTCTTATTATAATTACTACTTATCTGTATTATTGTATCATTCACTGATAATCAAAATCGCTTACTATAAATATTATCATAATTTATCATCGTTACATATATATATTAGTGTATATATATATATTATATATAATAAGTAGTATATTTATAGTACACATCAATAACCTATTTAATATATATATATATATATAAATATATATGAATATAATATAATAATATATATATATATATTTATTATATTATATATATATATATATTATATTATAGTAATATATATATATAATATACTATATATTATAATATAAGTATATATATATAATATATATATATAGTAGTATAGTATACCTATATATATATTATACACACATATATATATATAATATATATAATATAGTATAGGAATATAGGGGGGTAGGTATATATATATATAAATATACTATATTATACCTATATAGTATTAGTGTCATTTATCTATTGCTAATATGACTACTATATATTAATGTGATTTCATCTCAGAAACTTCATATATGCTTGTTTGGTGCTCGTGAGGTTGATTGTGTTTTATTCTTCTGTTGCCTCATATATTTCGTCAGTGGGAAATTGTTGTTCTAGAGCGTGCAGGTGAGATACTGTGGGGACAGCGAGCAAAAAGATAGGTAAGAAGCTAGGTCCCACTCTGTGGCTCTTTGACTATGGGGACGGTGGTGTTGTAATTTAACTGCATCTCAACATGGCAGAGTATTGCTATAACTAATATAAATTGGTGATGACACAATAATAGCTTAAAAATTTATGTTACCATTCCCTACTTTCTAAACAATTTTTACTTAAATTTATTTCTTTATCCCCTTAGCACATTTTGTTGTATGATAATTATTCATTCTCATGTTGGTACTTTGGATACTTTCCCAGTCATAGTATCCATAAAATGCTATTCCAAACATAAATTATTTCCGTTACTCAATAGGAATCCAGAGAACAAATCATTACCCTTCTTGTCCTATTTTTTCATTATGGGAAGTGTGAATTTGTTCCTTTCTCCTGCCTGCGAAAATTGATCCCTTTCTGCATGTCGTTCGATATTCTGGTGAGAATTAGGCGTAACACTTTTTGATTGTAGGCCCGATGTGTTGAGTGCTCAGCCGGTCCGGTAATCAAGTGCAGTTGTGCAACTACACAGTATGGGAATATCATACGCAGGGATTGTCTTCTTACGTCTCCGGCGCCGACACGAGCCATGGGGGTATTGCTGGTAGGCGAGGCAGAATCGTAAATGTCTGAGAATAGTAAAGTATCAAAGGCTTCACTCCTTTGTGGAGGGTGGGCGAAGTGTCCTGAATTCACTTATCTGATTCTTGGTAGTATTGTGCGGTGCATCTGGAGCCATATGTTGAGGATGTGTCGTAAAGTGTGTGGCAAATGTCCATGGTGAGTGGGTTGTGTGGGCAATTCAGTGACGAGGGCTGTGAGGAATGTTATATGAGATCTGTTTGAGTAGATGTCTATAGTTGTGTGTCTTGAGGCCGTGGTGGACCATTACTCTGACTATGATTGCATGTTATGGAGGGTGAGGTGAAGGACCTTGTGTTCACAGCACGACTACTATCATTATCACTATTGTTTTCACCATTATAAATTATTTTTGTACTTCATCATTATCATTTTGTTGTTGTTGCTATCCAGATATTTCACCAGAATATATTTATTTATTTATTTTATTTTAAGGTTGTAGTGTACCTGCGAGTAAAATATTAGCACGATGATTTAATGGTAGTAATAATATGTTGGATATTATACGTCTTATGAGGTTGTCTTTATGTTATTTAGTGAGTTTTGACTTCCATACTACGTTACGTTTAATATATCCTTTTAACAAGACGTCTCCTCTACAACAGTTGGAGGCGTACTATGCTATTTAGAAATTAAACGTTGTCAGATCGTTCAGGAGCCATTACTTCAAATTGTATAATACAATCAATCCATGAATTCAATAAGCCTTACCATTTAACTTACCAACCCCGTGAGAACTTAATGAAGGTAAAAAGGAAACCACGTATGTATTTTGGCATAATCATTGTTTTTGTCATTAAGTTTTTTCGTATGTTGTTATCGTGAGGGTGAGGCAAGAAGAGAAAATGCATACAGTGTTAGGTGGATGCTGAAGCCACCACGGTACACAGATAAGGAGACCAACGTATGAGGGACGAAGTACGGCGGGGACTTGAGCCCTGGAGCGCGAGACGGGCGTGGGGTGCGGCAGGGACTCCTCCCGTCTCCCGCCGTGTCATGTCGAATAGTTCCATCAACATTTCGACCGCGTACTTGT
>JAXIVD010006829.1:0-15000 GCA_036785275.1 Cancer borealis | reverse complement strand
CTACTACTACTACTACTACTACTACTACTACTACTACTACTACTACTACTACTAAACTCCACTGCAGCGTATACTATTACCACAACCATTATTACTATACGATAATTAAATCTACATCTACTGTTACTGCTGCTGCTGCTGCTGCTGTTACTATTATTGTTCCTGCTACCAAGTCGTACGTCGTAACTGCATTTACAAACGCTCTATGATGATGATGATGATGATGATGATGATGCTTGAGGAGGAGGAGGAGAGGAGGAGGAGGAGGAGGAGGAGGAGGAGGAGGAGGAGGAGGAGGAGGACGATGGGTGGAGAAGGAAAGGATGATAAAACTAATATAATAATAGTGATATCAATAATAATAATAATAATAATAACTAACAATAACAACAACAATAACAATACAAATACCAATTCGACTCACCCTATGCACACTTGTACGTACACCTTCGTAACACATGACCCACGTAACTCACTTTGCACCTCCACCCATCTTTCCTTCCTTAACGCACACATCAACCACCTCGCTTAGTGCCGCCTCCTCCTCCCCACCAGAGCGGAAGAGCCATGGCGTGCGGGGCTGTAATGCATTAGTCGCGCCGCACACCTACCTTAACTATGGACTATAGCGCGTCTGTACCGCATCGAACAATTCAAGTTACCAATCAGAAACTTGTTCGGAGCTTCTAGCCAATTAGGAGGGAGGTAGCCAGGACGTCGCCTGTCTCTCTGTCTGCCTGTCTGTCTGCCTGTCTGTCTACTTGCTTGTTTGCTTGCTTGTCTGTTTCCGTCTTCTGCTACTCTGGTACTCTGTTAGTCGTTAAGGGTCTGGTCTTGGGTATGCAGTTCCATGTTCTATACTGTTTATTTTTCTATCTTCTCTCTCTTTCTCTCACTTTTTTTTCTCTCATTTTCGTTTTTTGTGTTTGAAGTTTCACTCTTTGCTATGAAACAGATGCGTTTGATTGGGTAAAAAAATGATTTCAATATATCAACAAAGTCTCTTCAATAACGAGTGTATTTCTACTTGTGTTTACATAGGAAAAATGAGCAGTCTTCAAAAATATCCTCTACTCCGCTTAAACGCAGAATGCAGGTTGTATAACTCTACGGTAAATATACGCCATCATTCATATTATTATTTTATTTTATTTATTATGTTTTTTCTTTTAATTTCGTACATGAACCTCGAATTCATACACACAGCTATTCATTACACTTCTACACATCAGTCTTCCTTGTCAGTCTTTTTTTCTATTTACATCAAATCAAACTATTTATACTTACGTACTGCATCAAACTTACCCTTAATCACTATCCTGTATCTTAACTAACCACCGTACTTCCTCATTTTCACATTGCTACTTAATTATTTCCATTAAATATTCACCATAAGTATACAATTAACTATCATATTGGTATTCATCTGTTTGTGTGTGCGTGTGTATGTGTGTGCGTTCTTCTGGTACACTATATACATACACTTTGCATGGCCAGCGCTACTCCTTCCTAGGACACATACAGCCTTCGCTTTGCTTCTCCAATCACTAGTGCAAACCCTTGAGACGAACAACCCACTGGAGCCTTCCCGCAACACAGAGATATGTGGGGGCGTGGCGGAAACAGACAGACAGACAGACACACAGACAGACAGACAGAGAAGTGGTGGGTGCAAGCGAAGGATATGTTGGTGGCAGGAGTATTAGTGTGCTGTGTGCTGTCGCTGTGAGGATCCTAGTGTGTTTGTCTGCCCGCCTCTGCTACAATGGGTCAGCTGGGAAGGTCTCAGGTCGGAGCAAACACTTCACCCACACACCAAATGGATAATTCAATTGGCGCCTCACTAGACATCCAGTATAGAGTGTGGGTCTCACGTCTCCATCTCCTTCTCATATTCCTCCTTCACCTAGTACTCCTCCTCCTCCCCCTATTCCTCCTCCTCCTCCTCCTCCTTGTTGTATTTCGTCGTCGTTCTCCGCCTCCTATTTCTCCTACTGTGTTGTCTTGTCCTCCTCCTCCTCCTCCTCCTCCTCCTCCTCCTCCTCCTCCTCCTCCTCCTCCTCCTCCTCCTCCTCCTCCTCCTCCTCCTCCTTGTCATCATTCTCATATAAATCCCCTGATCTCCTTGCCTCATCTCGTCGTCCTTCCATACGTCTAAATTTATTTAACCTCACCACCACCTCATGCTCTCATTATTCCTCTCTCCTTTCTCATCCCCCACCCTCCTCCTTTCATTCCTCGTCCCTCTCTTCTTCTACTTTTTTCATATCTTATTCCATCTCCTTTTCCTTCCCTTCCATCTCTCTGTGTCTGTGTTCTGTCCTTTCATTTCCTCCTTCCCTTCCTTCCTTCCTTCTTTCCTTCCTTCCTTCCTTCCTTCCTTCCTTCCTTCCTTCCTACATTCTCGAGTTAGTGTGTAGCCGTTCAATGTCTCGTTCCTCTCACGTCTTCCTCCCCCTTTCGATATGTTGTTGCTTCTCTTGATTATTGTTATTATTGTGTTGGTACATGGTTCGCCCCTTAGTCGCGGCCTTGGGGGAGGCAGGCTCTGGCGGGGATTAGTGGGTATTCAGGGGCGTGGCGACGAGGGGGAGGACAGTGCTATATTACCACGGGGAGGAGAGGAAGGGAGGTGCCGGGGCTTGTGAGTGATGAGCCTCTCAGGGAAGGTCCAGCCTGTTGAGCCTCGTGCTGTTGTGTTGAGTTGGTGGCATGATGTGAGGAAGGATATGTATGTGGTGGTGGTGATGGTGGTGGTGGTGATAGTGGTGGTATTTGTGGTGTTTGTGGCTTTATCTTTAATGGTGGTTTATGTATATGTTTGTGTGGTTATGTGTATGTATGTATGTGTTGATGTTTATACGTGATGTTCAAGGTTGGTTGGAGATGTTTTGAAAATGTGTTGTTTTAGTTGCTATTGCTGGTTCCTGGGTGTCTTTGTTATTATGTGTCATCTTAGCACATATACATGCATACATACATACATGCATACATACATTCATACATACATATATACATACACAATTCTAGTTTGAAGAATGCTAAAATATTTTACCACAATATTCATAAGTGTATCGTAAAGGCCTTATTTGTATTTTTTTTTTTTTTTTTCGTGAAGACCCTTTACAAGAATCCCAACCGTCTTTTTTTTCGTCTCCATAATAATCAAACTTTCACATGCCCTTCACCTTCATTACAAAACTCATGACAAAAAAGAAAATGAACCGCCTTCCATAGTTTTTTTTTTTCCTTATTTTTTATTACACACTTTCCACGATCTTTTTTTTTCATGGTTCGTGTTTTTTTTTGTTTTTTTTGTATCGTAATAAGAAACTCGCAAACCTTTATGATGTTGAGATATTTGATGGGTTAGAGAATAATATCTGGCGGTAAATAACTCACAACTCGTCATTGGATTGAAATTAAGCTTCTTTTTTTTAACACTATATAAATGGATTTGCAGTTATATTTTCCTTACATTAATCCTGGTCATTATATTTTTTTTTCTTAAGTATTACGTTTACCAATTATTTTTATATTATTTTGTATTTTTATTTTATTTTTATTTTTATTATTTTTTTTAACCCAAGTTCAAATGAGGCTAGAAGGAACCAGAGAGTAATTGAACTTATTATGACATTCAAGTTCAAGTAGTAAAGTTTCATGTGACGATGTTATATGAAATAGAAGAGATCATGACATTCCTGAACCCTAAGTGAATATTGTAACATTTCAAGTATAGATTTCTAGTGACAAGTCATGAGGTAGAAAAGATTGTGTGAAGTGAAGGGAAGTGTTGAGGTTAGTGTATACGTCTGTCAGTATGTATCTAACCTTTCCCTTGTTTGTTGCGCTGCTTGTCTACTGTCCTTGTTATGTTATTACTTGTGATGGAGTTATAAATCGCATCTGTATTACCAAGAACTGTTTATATGCAGTGTAGCAATGTGGAATGTGCTTACAATAAATACCAAAGCGGCTGTGTTTTTTCATTACCACTAAATGTACACGATTATCTTTTTCTATATACTTAACCGTTGACGCCAGTAGGCTTATAGAGGCGCAAATGGACTTGCCTCGCCTATTATTTGGCGTAGGTTTTCATATTTATATAGTGACGCCTCAAATGCTTACGTTCTCTCTTGAATATGTTGAGAACGTGCGAGGCTAATTGCTACTACAGCCTCAGATGCATATAAACATTGTAAGTCTCGTCTGAGGACAATATGACAGCAATTTGGGTAGTCTTTGGCCACTCGGCGGTGATATCAAAGAATGAAAAGTGGTCAGCGAATAACAGAGATTCGAACCCGGGACTCTAAGCTCGCATACCCGAGCGCTAGACCACTACAGGTATCATGAGTAACTGGAAATATATTTATACAGGTGAGATACTGTTCTTTAACATTATGAATGAGAGTGGATAGAGGGATTGACCTATTAAAATTCCATTTTTCAGTCGCTTCCATAAACACATGTTACGTTTAAGAGAAGATTAGATCTGTCATTACTTCATTAACAACTTGCTTTGTAATAATCTGCACCAGAAACACGAGGATATGAAACTGTAGTGACCATGTTATATAACACTACCGTCTTCAAATGGTAATGAAATAACAACTAAGTGTATAATGTGAGAAGACAGTATGTATTCCCTTGAAAGGTCATGCATATTAAATCCATTAACTTTGATCCGTTGTGAAGCTCTTTGTGTGAGCCTCGTGGCAGTGTTGCAGCAGCAGCAGCAGCTTCCCACGTGTGTTTTGCAAAATGATTAACTGACTGTACAGCACAATCTCTGAAATTTTTCGTATGCCATCCATTTACCCAGCAAGGCCCAAAGGGTGAGTTAACTTGCATCAAGGTAAAAACTCGGCGCTCCACCCGCTGATCTCAGACAGCATCCATTGTAGGAAAACAGAAATCACGAACGCTGAGAAACGGATGAAAGAAAAAAGGTGACGCACTACATGAAAGTTAAAAACAATATTTCCCGTTAGAGAAGCAACGTTATAAGCTAGATAATGTGCATCTAGGTGATCTGAGTCATGAACGTTTTATTTACTGTTAGAAAAAGTTAAAACAATCATTAAGGTAAAAAAAAAATGTCCCTGAGATTAACGTAGCAGATCTTAAATACTTATTCATATACTAAATCAATATAAACACTTTGATTGTAAGTTTTCCATATATCATGACTATATATAATCCTTGACGCTTGCCTGGCTGACGTGTGAGCCTCCACCAGGTAAAGACCACTCACCTTTGCCGCCACACACATACACCACATTGTAACAACCTTCAACCCACCACACTATATATCTCCCGAGTCCCTTTAGCTATCCAATTATCGAACAGCTTGCAAGGAACGATGAATAGATGGTAAAGTAGTGCACAGTCTTCTCCATCCAGACTCAAGTATAGTCTAATCAGAGCAGAGAGAACAGAAAACAGATAAGATAAAAAAAAATAACTTAAGAGAACAAGACTCAAATTACTAGACGACCGACTAACTAATTCACAGGCGTCCAGGATCCTAAATGGCGAAGTTAAGTAGAAAAAAATCGAGCCTTGCCATTCCTCTTCACGCCGGTGGACGCAACAATGGTAATCAGGAGGCGGACGAGGCATGCAAATCACCTCACAGCCGCATAATTCTGGCTCACTATGTAAATATCTACGCGGTGGAAAGTTGGCTCTAAATCTGCGGACTCTTTTCTCCCTCTTTCACCTGGCGGAAATTTTGGAGACTTCACGTTCACTTCATATTCTGGTAAACATGAAACGCAGTGACGCGGTTCTCAGAAGTAATTGCTGTTAGTCTGTTAGCGTTTTGTGTGGTCGATCTAAGAGAATGGATGAGTGGTACCTTGTGGCCGCTGAGGAAGAAGAGGATAAAAAATATAATGTGGACAATAGGTGCAAATATTAATGAGAGTATACTTGACAGTTCTAAGAGGATTGACTTTAGGTGAAGTTGCAGCAGACGTGTTTTTATGGTTGTGTGTTGATGATGTACTATTTTGTAGGGAAGAAGATTTGCATTATAAAGTTTATGTACAGCAAAACCTTATTATGTGTCTGTTAACGTGGTTTGCGACTCCCCTTGTGCTCTGGGAATGTGAGGAAAGACGGCTGTTTTTTGTCTTCTGATGATGCCTAAATCCAAGGCTGACTTTGCTCGCCACCTTCCAAGCGACTCAACAATTAAGTATTCTCTACAGACATACGTGTGTGTGTGTGTGTGTGTGTGTGTGTGTGTGTGTGTGTGTGTGTGTGTGTGTGTGTGTGTGTGTGTGTGTGTGTGTGTGTGTGTGCGTGCGCGCGCGTGTGCGTGTGCGTGTGCGTGTGTGTGCGTGTGTGTGTGTGCGTGTGTGTGTGTGCGTATGCGTCTGCGTGTGCGTGTGCGTGTGTTTCTGGGGGAAAGAGGAGTGGGGCAGTGGAGGTAAAGAAAATAAGAAAGAAAAGACAGACACAGAGAAAAAAAGAGAGGGAGGAGACAAGAGGAAGCACCAGCCACAAGATTACCTCACCGGCAGGATAGAGTCTCGAGGGCCAGCCAGAACCCTTGCCTTCCTTGGTGAGACGCTGCTCCTTACATCCAGACGAACCAAGGAACCTTTTAGCACGTGTAATTACCAAGCTACTCCTAACAACCCCGGTCCACTTCTTTAAGAGATGCAATTCATACGACCCTCACGTCTTGCACTGAGGGCCATTTACATTCATTTTCCCAAGAGAAAGAGACTGAGGCGGGTCAAAGACCATTGGGGAACGTGGGAGGTGTGAATGACCTCTGCTTCCCAATAGCGATCTTTTGCCTTCTTTTCTTGCGTGAGCTGACGTCAATACTTATCCATCTCAGTAATGGTCCTTGGCTGAGAAGTGGGAGGAGGAGAAAGGGAAGGAGAAATAAAAGCGAAAGAAATGAGGGAAGATCAGGAAGGAAGAGATGATAAACGAACTTCTACAGAACCAACGAACTGCTTACAAGAGAGGCATTGAGGAGCATTAAGTGGGTTGAGGAAGGTACGGTGTAGGTCGCCATCCCCAACACTCCAGCCCACACACACTCCTACCTCGTAATACTCACCACACCCCACCACACACTTGGCCACACCTGTTCAATGCACCACCTCCACCACACCTCTACATCACTGCTTCCTCCTGATATCTATCCCATACACCCAGCACCATATCTGACCCACACCTGACCCACACTGACCCACACTGACCTACACTGACCTACACTGACCTACACTGATCCACACTGACCCACACTTGACCAACACCTGACCAACACCTGACCCACACTAACCCACACTAACCCACACTGACCCACATCTGACCCACACTGACCCACACTGACCCACACTTGACCCACACCTGACCTACACCTGACCTACACCTGACCTACACCTGACCTACACCTGACCCACACTGACCCACACCTGATCCACACTGACCCACACTGATCCACACCTGACCTACACCTGACCCACACCTGGCCCACACTGACCCACACCTGACCCACACCTGACCCACACTGACCCACACCTGACCCACACTAACCCACATCTGACCCATATCTGTCCTCTCGCAGCCACAAGGACACAAACTTCCACGTACACTGAATCATATATTTTCATTGATTACAAGGGAACAAAAAATCTTATAAAAGGACAACGTTCCTTGACACGCCTAGCCATTAAATTAATAAGAAAATAACTGTAGACCATATTTCAATTACGCTTTATTTTGTTCTTTTTTTATGTGAGTACTTTAGTAATTTATCTTTTTTGCCTCAATTGAAATCGTGTGATATACTAATTTCTGATTTTCGTTCTATATATGAGAATTTGTATCAATTTTTTCCCCATGCATTATCTCATATTATCGGCCTATCTACTAAGCCTATTATATAAAAAAGGACAAGACACTGTAATCACATTCGACTGAAAACTCCGCCAACTTCGTGAAACTATAATGACCAAGGAGACGTAATCAATACCTTGTACTGATAATTAAAGCCTTCATGTTTGGAAATTGAATGCATCGAGGAGAGGCCATACATAATAGAAAATGGAGTCAGGGCTATGCGATCTCAACGGGAACTTTTCAAAAGGTAAAACAACAGCCATATCGAAAGAATAACGCCGACCCTCGAAAAGAATCTAATACTCTCGCGGAGCCTCGTATAAATATCCAACTAATCAGAGCGTTTCTCACTGCAAAAGCAAACCCACCCGCCAATGGGATCCCGTTACGAAGGCAGCATTCACCAATCACAGGACACAAGAACGCTCCCTCAATTTGGTGCACATAATAAAACTAACAGAGGGGCGAAGGAGAGAGTCCCGGGGGCAGTGGTAATGTCAATATCCTCCCCGTTCCACGCACCTCCCGCCTCCACCTGTGATTACCGTGATTGGGGGTTATTGCTGCCTCAAGAGCGGGGAGCGAGGATCAGCCCGCAGGAGTAGAGGTCGAGTCACTGCTCACCTAAAGTACTGGATGGACTGGATGACTGGAAGGCCGCATGAATGAAAGAAAGGAAATGTATAAGTAACCACATACTCCTATACAAGAATATACTGTGAGAATAATGATACATGTAAATACAGTGATATACAAAGGCGAGGTCACTAAAAACTTAACCTTTCTCGTTAGTTTTTAGGATTGAAGGAATGTTTTATGATACAATTGAGTTAAAAGCAAAGTGCGTTCGAGATTCATCGTCGCTGTGTTCTTGTTACAGTTGAGGAGAGACGTGCAAGGTTTGTGGGTTTGGTGAGGCTTCATCATGGCTTCACTCTGTTGTAGAGAATGAAATATAACTAAACTTGAGGTCATAAATATAAGATCAGAGCATAATTTATGAGTCGCGTCTGACAAATGCTGACGAACTGACGAATGCACTCCACTCAGCACTCAGCACAGCACCTCGCCGTAATGTGTTCCTTGATTGAAGTGCTCGCTGCTCCATGCATCTTTCTTGGCGAAAATCCCGAATTTATTAGACATTTTTTGTGTTCCTTTTCGGGTCCATAAAAATTACTCTTCGTTTCGGAAAGTCAACACAAGGCTCGTCCTGGATAATAATTATTAGTGAAAAAATTTGATGATGGAAACCCCTTAATTGCATCTCGTTTTTTATATACCAGTGTGTACCTTTATCTTACCTTCGAGCGAGACACACACGTCGAGGTAGCGCTTAGTTAGATGTTACTGCAATGCCTTCGTCGATAGGTAGACGAGGATTTATAATGGAAAATCAGAAAAAATCTTATAACCATTACATCTTAGAAGTCCTTGGATTATTCTTTGTGCCGTGATGTTCGTGTTAAACTAAGTGTTACGTTTCCTTTCCTTATTCATTCCTTGTGTGAGGCTTCAGTGATGAGGAAAGGGTGGGTGGGCGGCGGTGTGATGAGCCTGTGATGATGAACGTGCAAAACGGAGGTCGTGTTGAAAATTAAGGTTGAAGGAGGAAGGAAGAAGGGTAGGTAGGTAGGTCACTTTGGCACGTTGGGGTCGTTTTGGGGTCGTGTTGTGTCCTCGGTCAAGGTGTAGATAAGTGGTAATGATGATGTGTATTTAGTGGATGTCAATTGCAAGGGAGTGGAGGGAGGAGGAGGAGGAGGTGGAGGAAGAGGAGGAGGAGGAGGAGGGTGAGAAGGAGGAGGAGGAGGAGGAGGACTGGTGGTGAAAGGGAAGACGCAGTGTGATGTGTGTCTTCCTTACCACCTTTGACCTCTGTGGATCTTATAAAATAGTGTTTTTCCTGTTTTCTTTTCTTTAAGGGAATATTATAGCATCTCTGAGATTTTTACATATATTCTTTCACTTTCTTCTTCTTTTTCTTTTTATCTTTTTTCTTCTTGTTGATGTTCTTGTTCTTGTTTTTGTTCTTCTTGTTCTTCTTTCGGCGTCTCTGCAAATGGTACCATCTTTTATAAATTATTGTTGTCGTTGTGGTAGTGGTGGTGGTTGATGTTACGCATAACCAACATTTTTTTTTTTTCCCCGGGAGTCTAGTCATCATTTACGCACTTCATGAATTCCTACACGACTTTAAAAGGAAGGAATGCAGCGAACTTCTAAAGCTGCTTCAAGGTCATCGTTTTTTTCCCCTCCCTCTCTCTCTTTCCCTCCCTCTCTCTCTCCCTCTCACTCTCTCTTACTCTCTTTCTCTCCATAAACTTAATGAGAACGCGGGAAGTTAGCAGCGGCAAATTTCTCGCCTTCATACGCAGTCTTCCTCTTCCTCTCTTGTGGCTCGTGTTGGGGGCTTGACGTGCTATGTGGTTGACGTCGTGTGTGTATATGTGTGTGTGTGTGTGTGTGTGTGTGTGTGTGTGTGTGTGTGTGTGTGTGTGTGTGTGTGTGTGTGTGTGTGTGTGTGTGTGTGTGTGTGTGTGTGTGTGTGTGTGTGTGTGTGTGTGTGTGTGTGTGTGTGTGTGTGTGTGTGTGTGTGTGTGTGTGTGTGTGTGTGTGTGTGTGTGTGTGTGTGTGTGTGTGTGTGTGTGTGTGTGTGTGTGTGTGTGTGTGTGTGTGTGTGTGTGTGTGTGTGTGTGTGTGTGTGTGTGTGTGTGTGTGTGTGTGTGTGTGTGTGTGTGTGTGTGTGTGTGTGTGTGTGTGTGTGTGTGTGTGTGTGTGTGTGTGTGTGTGTGTGTGTGTGTGTGTGTGTGTGTGTGTGTGTGTGTGTGTGTGTGTGTGTGTGTGTGTGTGTGTGTGTGTGTGTGTGTGTGTGTGTGTGTGTGTGTGTGTGTGTGTGTGTGTGTGTGTGTGTGTGTGTGTGTGTGTGTGTGTGTGTGTGTGTGTGTGTGTGTGTGTGTGTGTGTGTGTGTGTGTGTGTGTGTGTGTGTGTGTGTGTGTGTGTGTGTGTGTGTGTGTGTGTGTGTGTGTGTGTGTGTGTGTGTGTGTGTGTGTGTGTGTGTGTGTGTGTGTGTGTGTGTGTGTGTGTGTGTGTGTGTGTGTGTGTGTGTGTGTGTGTGTGTGTGTGTGTGTGTGTGTGTGTGTGTGTGTGTGTGTGTGTGTGTGTGTGTGTGTGTGTGTGTGTGTGTGTGTGTGTGTGTGTGTGTGTGTGTGTGTGTGTGTGTGTGTGTGTGTGTGTGTGTGTGTGTGTGTGTGTGTGTGTGTGTGTGTGTGTGTGTGTGTGTGTGTGTGTGTGTGTGTGTGTGTGTGTGTGTGTGTGTGTGTGTGTGTGTGTGTGTGTGTGTGTGTGTGTGTGTGTGTGTGTGTGTGTGTGTGTGTGTGTGTGTGTGTGTGTGTGTGTGTGTGTGTGTGTGTGTGTGTGTGTGTGTGTGTGTGTGTGTGTGTGTGTGTGTGTGTGTGTGTGTGTGTGTGTGTGTGTGTGTGTGTGTGTGTGTGTGTGTGTGTGTGTGTGTGTGTGTGTGTGTGTGTGTGTGTGTGTGTGTGTGTGTGTGTGTGTGTGTGTGTGTGTGTGTGTGTGTGTGTGTGTGTGTGTGTGTGTGTGTGTGTGTGTGTGTGTGTGTGTGTGTGTGTGTGTGTGTGTGTGTGTGTGTGTGTGTGTGTGTGTGTGTGTGTGTGTGTGTGTGTGTGTGTGTGTGTGTGTGTGTGTGTGTGTGTGTGTGTGTGTGTGTGTGTGTGTGTGTGTGTGTGTGTGTGTGTGTGTGTGTGTGTGTGTGTGTGTGTGTGTGTGTGTGTGTGTGTGTGTGTGTGTGTGTGTGTGTGTGTGTGTGTGTGTGTGTGTGTGTGTGTGTGTGTGTGTGTGTGTGTGTGTGTGTGTGTGTGTGTGTGTGTGTGTGTGTGTGTGTGTGTGTGTGTGTGTGTGTGTGTGTGTGTGTGTGTGTGTGTGTGTGTGTGTGTGTGTGTGTGTGTGTGTGTGTGTGTGTGTGTGTGTGTGTGTGTGTGTGTGTGTGTGTGTGTGTGTGTGTGTGTGTGTGTGTGTGTGTGTGTGTGTGTGTGTGTGTGTGTGTGTGTGTGTGTGTGTGTGTGTGTGTGTGTGTGTGTGTGTGTGTGTGTGTGTGTGTGTGTGTGTGTGTGTGTGTGTGTGTGTGTGTGTGTGTGTGTGTGTGTGTGTGTGTGTGTGTGTGTGTGTGTGTGTGTGTGTGTGTGTGTGTGTGTGTGTGTGTGTGTGTGTGTGTGTGTGTGTGTGTGTGTGTGTGTGTGTGTGTGTGTGTGTGTGTGTGTGTGTGTGTGTGTGTGTGTGTGTGTGTGTGTGTGTGTGTGTGTGTGTGTGTGTGTGTGTGTGTGTGTGTGTGTGTGTGTGTGTGTGTGTGTGTGTGTGTGTGTGTGTGTGTGTGTGTGTGTGTGTGTGTGTGTGTGTGTGTGTGTGTGTGTGTGTGTGTGTGTGTGTGTGTGTGTGTGTGTGTGTGTGTGTGTGTGTGTGTGTGTGTGTGTGTGTGTGTGTGTGTGTGTGTGTGTGTGTGTGTGTGTGTGTGTGTGTGTGTGTGTGTGTGTGTGTGTGTGTGTGTGTGTGTGTGTGTGTGTGTGTGTGTGTGTGTGTGTGTGTGTGTGTGTGTGTGTGTGTGTGTGTGTGTGTGTGTGTGTGTGTGTGTGTGTGTGTGTGTGTGTGTGTGTGTGTGTGTGTGTGTGTGTGTGTGTGTGTGTGTGTGTGTGTGTGTGTGTGTGTGTGTGTGTGTGTGTGTGTGTGTGTGTGTGTGTGTGTGTGTGTGTGTGTGTGTGTGTGTGTGTGTGTGTGTGTGTGTGTGTGTGTGTGTGTGTGTGTGTGTGTGTGTGTGTGTGTGTGTGTGTGTGTGTGTGTGTGTGTGTGTGTGTGTGTGTGTGTGTGTGTGTGTGTGTGTGTGTGTGTGTGTGTGTGTGTGTGTGTGTGTGTGTGTGTGTGTGTGTGTGTGTGTGTGTGTGTGTGTGTGTGTGTGTGTGTGTGTGTGTGTGTGTGTGTGTGTGTGTGTGTGTGTGTGTGTGTGTGTGTGTGTGTGTGTGTGTGTGTGTGTGTGTGTGTGTGTGTGTGTGTGTGTGTGTGTGTGTGTGTGTGTGTGTGTGTGTGTGTGTGTGTGTGTGTGTGTGTGTGTGTGTGTGTGTGTGTGTGTGTGTGTGTGTGTGTGTGTGTGTGTGTGTGTGTGTGTGTGTGTGTGTGTGTGTGTGTGTGTGTGTGTGTGTGTGTGTGTGTGTGTGTGTGTGTGTGTGTGTGTGTGTGTGTGTGTGTGTGTGTGTGTGTGTGTGTGTGTGTGTGTGTGTGTGTGTGTGTGTGTGTGTGTGTGTGTGTGTGTGTGTGTGTGTGTGTGTGTGTGTGTGTGTGTGTGTGTGTGTGTGTGTGTGTGTGTGTGTGTGTGTGTGTGTGTGTGTGTGTGTGTGTGTGTGTGTGTGTGTGTGTGTGTGTGTGTGTGTGTGTGTGTGTGTGTGTGTGTGTGTGTGTGTGTGTGTGTGTGTGTGTGTGTGTGTGTGTGTGTGTGGGGGGTCGAGGCAGTGCGCGGCGCCTGTGTGTGGCCCGCTGGTCGGCGAGTGTGTCCCCGGCAACCTTTTTCTTCCCTTATTATGTAACCTCCACATTTTCCTTGGCGCGTGGGTCGAGTTTGTGGCGGCGGCCGATAGATGGAAGCACCGACCAGGGAGCAGCGGCTTTCCGTGTGAGTTTGTCCCCCCTCCACCTCCCTCGCCACACACCACACACACACACACACACACACACACCACACACTATCGCTTATTCTCTTAACTTTTCCTACTTACGCATTCTTAGTCACGTGATTCCAGACTGAGTAAAGGAGTAGATGTAGGTAAAGTGTTTTTTTTTTTTTTTTCTCTCTCTCTCTCTCTCTCTCTCTCTCTCTCTCTCTCTCTCTCTCTCGCTCTCGCTCTCGCTCTCGCTCCCTCTCCCTCTCTCTCTCTCTCTCTCTCTCTCTCTCTCTCTCTCTCTCTCTCTCTCTCTCTCTCTCTCTCTCTCTCTCTCTCTCTCACTGCAAAAAGTTATCGCGACCTGATTCCACTTTAGATTCGAGACCCCAGCTTCAGATAAAGGATTAGATACCACGCGTTTCTATGTCCTACAACCCCTCACAACCTCCTCCTTCACCACTTCCTTATCCTTCTTTCCACGTCTCCTTCCCATCCTCCCCTGCCATTCATACCTGTTTATTTTTTATCAATTACTTATATTCTTATTCATAAATTCATCTTCAGTTTTTTTTTTTCGCTTACTTGCTCATATATATTCATGCTTGATACATTTCTTTCACTTTCCTCATTCATTACTAAGTTCTCTCTCCACTTCTTCCTCTCCTCCCAGCTGTCTCATTTTCTCTCCTCTATCCTTTCCTCCCTCCCTCCCTCAGTCCCTCCCTCCCTCCCTCCCTCCCTCACTCCCTCCACAGTCCTTCCTTCTCCTCTATATACAATGCCGCCTCTTCACAGGTATTCTAACCCTAATCTTGGTCCAGTCTTCAAAGCAATAAAGGGTTTACATTTGCATAAAAAGAGAGTGGATGGTAGCTGTATTTTTTTTCCCCTTTATTTTTTATTTTTTTGCATCGAAGAGTTGGTAACACTTTTATCAGTGCACTTACGGTTGGAGGCAACACTTAATCTTACACTTATAGAGGAAGGGGAGACGCAGTTGTTCGCGTACATTCAGGTGTGTCACTACGCCATTTTTCTTTGTCGTCAATACAATCCTTATGGTAAAAAAACCCGGAACTTAACGCGTAATGCTTCTTCCTTTATAAGTTCGCACACATACATACACACATACATACATACATACATACATGCATACTAACATAGAGAGGTGTCGGTTATATGATTATACGTTTAACTTATACATACATAAAGTGAACGCGATTCGGTTCAGTTCGGTTGATATCTCATTGTTACGTCGATTCCGTTGTATAAATAAAAGTGAAAGTCTATACGTAATTTTATTGTATAGTCAGTAAATGTGAGGTTCAGTTATTACGTTTTTTCTGTTTTATTTCTTATTATGGTTTTAGTAATAGTTCATTTTTTGACATTTAGCTTTTTTTCTTTTATTTTTCTTATATGGTTTAATCGGTCGATATTTTTTCATTATTTTGGTAC
>JAXIVD010006828.1:20000-22412 GCA_036785275.1 Cancer borealis | reverse complement strand
CTGAATGGATTGGATATACATTTACATTGCAATAAATATATCGTTATTGCTGTATACTGTACCACATTTGTACATGTAAACCATATTAACATCCCAACTACAATCACATCCTATTAAAATTTTTCAGAGTCCTCTGTATGATAATAGTACCGTGTTGTTGGTAAATTATTTTACGTTTACTAATAAATTACAAAAAACTTGTTAAAGCCGCCTTAACGGTCATTCCATAGATTATACTTAAATTCAAGTTAGTGGGCAGATTTTTCAATTTCTTTGCGTTCTATTAAAACTTTCCATTCATCTCTATTATACTACTCGCATTCTTAAGCAAACTACTTGAATACTAACTACGAGTATTAACAATCAATATTCCTTAATCCTGCACCACAGTTCTGGAAGACAGTTAAGCAGATTAGGAAGTAAAACCAAACTTTATAGGTGAACAATTTTCCCCAAAGTTATGAACACTCACCCGTCTCGCCGCCCATGAGAGTGTGAATTGTAGTGACTTACCTGAGGAAAGAAAAAAACAGGTTAAGGTGTTGTTCAAGAACACAAACAATACATGAAATAAAAGGATTAAACATGTAAAAGTATGAAGTTTATGGAGGTTGTTTCGAAATATTAAAAGTATAATAATCTGAAACAAGAAACTAAATATGTACGCGAACATAAATTCTAAACAAAGAAATAAAGAGAAGACCATTCAAAGCATTCGAAAACCCTGAGTTAAGAAATCCCCAATGCAATTGTGGGGCATAGAAGATGGACAGCGTTAAGGTGAAGATGCGTGTTGATGTGCTGCCAGCCGGGTGTACCCTAGTGATGTGTCTTTGAGGAGAGATCATGATATTACTGTTGGAAAATACATGTGAAATATCGGGCATGAGCCGCCACATATATACAAGTTCAGAACATTTTTAGGATGAAGTAGAGCGGTGAACCTTCCACCAGGGAACCGAGGCCACACTGAACGCAGAAGTTTCCTCCCTATTAATGATGTCCTTACTTTCAAGGAGCGTCATGATCCGGTCACTGCACGCCAGACAGTAATGAGAACACCCACATACCTGGTCGGTGCTTCAGTCTTCTTCTAATGCAACATTCTCTATTATTTGCTCATGTTTTTACTTTGCCATCGCATACCATCTATCACTCTTTAAATGAATCACTTTACTGGAATATTTGTATTTAACTATTTCATTTATTATATTTATAATAGAAAAATATTAATTCTTTCCATACCTAGAGTTTCAACTAAATATATTCTGAAAATAACATTATGATATCAACACAATATTGTTAACTAATATTTCCTTACTAAAATATATGTTGCTAACTGTAATGAATATAACCTAACAATGCAGTCTTTGGTATCAACTTGGCATCACTAAAATGTGTTTTTCCGTGTCACTCACCTACTCACAAGACACATTCTCACTCACATGTAGCCTTTATTCGGCCTTCCTTCCCGCAACTCTCACCGGCAGCCGATCTGCGAAGCACCTACATCCTCCACCCTCTCGTTCCCATTGTGACTCATTATTTGTATACAGAAAAGCGAAAACTCCTAAGGGCTTTGGATTTAGTAATGGGATTTTCTGCGCAAGAAAACTATTTTAAGAGTTTCTTTAAAAATATTTCATGTTCAAACCATCGCCTGCACATAAAGTGGTGGTGTGCAATGTGCAACGGGGACCAACATATTGCATGAACGGTTTTGAACATTTAAGTTGTAAGCTGCGACAAAGCACGAAGGTGATTATTCCATATGACTCATTCTATCACGCAAAGCAGGACTAACCCGAAAGGAGGACTGCAATAATCTAATTCTTTATGTGCGAGAAATGGTCAAGCTGCATAAATCACCATCGCTATTAATAACTATCAATGACACCCTTAGAGCTTTTAATTTCCATAGAAGAAAATACACTTACATGACTGATTAAATTAAACTTATTTTGCTTATTAAACTTTGTGGTAAGAAATACCTGAGTTTACATCCTAGTTGTTTTATAGGTTGCATAAAATATATACATAAAACTTCTCATATAACTTATTATAATGAATGTAAGTTGGAGTAAAACACAAATAATCGTCCAAGATGCTCCTTTCTGCCCTTCCACGGCTAAAGGAATGCTCTATATGGTCAAGGTTATGTTATATATATATATATATATATATATATATATATATATATATATATATATATATATATATATATATATATATATATATATATATATATATACATGCATTTTGTACGCAAGTTGATGTAACCAAAAAGTTATTTCAAAGAATCAAACATCGCTTCACTGCAATCTGCCAGACGCCGCCACGTTTTCTGGTGCCAACATTATCCTCTTAACCTCCGATGAGCTTCGACCACACGAAAGAAGATCAAGACGACCA